>CAUYRH010131143.1:0-19274 GCA_963574655.1 Perodicticus potto | reverse complement strand
ATGGTATCTCAGGGTGGTTTTAATTTGCATTTCTCTAATAGTTAAGGATGATGAGCATTTCTTTCAAGTGTTTACTGGCCGTTCGTCTGTCATCTTTAGAGAAGATTCTGTTCATCTCTCTTCCCCATTGATGTATGGGATTGTTGTTTTTTTTCTTGTAGATTAATTGAAGTTCGGTATAGATCCTGGATATTAAACTGTTGTCAGATTCAATTCTCCCATGGTGCGGGAAGAGTTGGATATCTGTATCTAAAAGACTGAAACTGGATGCGCACCTTTCTCCCCTCACAAAGACTGATTTGACGACACCAGTGTACTGCAACAGAGGGATACCCGTGTCTTTTTTTAAAAAGAAATTTCTTTTGTAGGTGGCTTTTATCATATTGGGAACGTTTCCTTTTATTCCTAGTTGTTTTTCAGTCTTTTTGTCACGAATGGATACTGGATTTTGTCACGTGCTCTTGCTGCATCACCTCGGATGATCATAGGGGCTGCTTTCCTTCATTTTATTAAGGAGGGATATTACATTGATTAATTTTTACATGTTTAACATCCTTGCATTTCTGGAATAAATCTCACTTGGTAAAGGAGCACAATCCTTCAATTATACTTTTGATCAAGTTTTGCCAGGGTTTTGTTAATTTTCATCTGTGTTCATGAGAGATACTGGTCAGTAGTTTTCTAACAGTATCTTCAGTCTCAGAGTAATACGCACCTCACAGAGTTGAGTTAGAAGTATTCACTCCTCTTGAATTTTCTGGAAGAGTTTGAGAAGGGCTGCGCTTTAATTTTTCCTCAAATGTCCCCAGTGAAGCCATCTGGTCCTGAGTTTTTCTTGTTTTCGATTACTGATTTAATCTCCATAAGAGTTAGATTATTCAGATTTTCCATTCCTTTTTGAATCATTGTGATCATTTGTTACATTTCTAGGAACGGGTCCATTTCATCTAAGTTATCCGACTTGATGGCATACAGTTGCTCATAGTATTCTCTTATAACCCTTTTTATTTCTGTAAAATCAGTAGTGATGCCCCTTTTTCAATTCTGATTGGGGTATTTAATCTTCCTCTCTTTTTCTCCCAAAATCTGTCTAAAGCTTTGCCAGTTTTGTTGATCTGTTCAAATAAACCTTTCGTTTCACTCATTTTTCTCTATTGTTTTTCAATTCTCCATTTCATTTATTTCTATTGTAATCTTTATATCAATAATTTGGTTACCCTAGACAAATGATAAAAGAGTTAAAAAAAATAACAATCCTACGTTTGCACCTGAAAACAAAACAATACAAAAATCAGGACTGATAGAACTAAGATGAGAAACAGTCAAAAGCCACAATCACAGTTGAAGATTTCACTTTTCTCTTAGTAACTGATAAATGTAAGCAGTAATCAATCATTAAGTATGTATTAGACCTAACACTATTAACCTGCTGGACCTAACTGACATTTATAGAATATTCCGCACAAGAGCAATATAGGCCTAGGAAAAGAATTTATGAAGAAGACCTGATTGGTAATGGAAGCCAACAACAGAAATAAGTAAGTGGGACCTGATTCTGCACAGCTAAGGACACAATCAACAAATCAGAGAGATAATCTTCAGAATGGGAGAAGATATTTGCATGTTATGAATCTAAGAAAGGGCTAATAAGCAGAATCTACAAAGAACTAAAGCAAATCAACAAGAAAAGAGCAAAGACCACCATTAAAAACTGGGTAAGAGACATAAACAGAACCTTTTCTTATGCAAGCAGATGAATAGTCAATAAACATAAGAAAAAATGCTCATTGTCTCTAATTATGAGAGAAATGCAAATCAAAACCACCCAACACTGGCTCAGCGCCTGTGGCTCAACAGGCTAAGGCGCCAGCCACGTACACCTAAGCTGGCGGGTTCGAATCCAGCCCGGGCCTGCCAAACGACAATGACAGCTGCAACCAAAAATGGCCGGGCGTTGTGGCGGGCGCCTGTAGTCCCAGCTACTTGGGAGGCGGAGGCAGGAGACTCGCTTGAGCCCAGGAATTGGAGGTTGGTGTGAGCTGTGATGCCACGGCACTCTATCCAGGGTGACAGCTTGAGGCTCTGTCTCAAAAAAAAAAAAAAACCACCCAACACCACTTAGAGTGGCCCACATTACAACATCCCAAAGCAACAAACACTGGCACAGTATAGAAAGGAGGGAACACTCACGCACTCTTGGTGAGACTGCAAACTCGTACTATCCTGTTAGAAAGAAAGGACTCAAAGAACCAAAAAGAGACCTTCCATTTGATCCTGCAATCCTATTACTAGGTATCTATCCAAAAGAAAAAAGTCATTTTACCTTAGTGACATTTGTACTTGAATGTTTATAACAGCTCAATTCACAACTGCAAAGCCCTATACAACCCACACATGGATTAATAAATTGCGTTAATGTGTGTATCGTGGAATACTATTCAGCCATAAACAAGAGATTTTGTATCTTTCATAACCTAGAAGGATTTAGAGAACACTCTCCTAAGTATGACAAGAATGGAAAAACCAGCAGCACATGTACTCAAAACTAAATTGAAACTATCAGATTAACCACCATGTACTTACATGAGAGGAAAAACTCACATTCGATGACAGTGGGGGAGGGAGTGTGCTTGGTCACATTTCCACCCAGTGGACACAACGCATGGGTGTACAGCACACTCCTCGGGTGAAGGACACAAATACAACTTGGACTCTACCGTACAGATGCAAAAACAATGTAACTGAACCGTGGGTACTCTCAGATTGATACGAAATAAAAAAAAATGATGACAGACATTTTCCAAAATTAGCAACAGGCACCAAAACACAGATGCCGGAAGCTCAGAGAATATCAAGCAAATACACAAAATACATACCTTGCCATATACTATTCAAACTCCAAAAAATCGAAGACAAATATAAAAATCTAGTAAAAGCCAGAAAAAAACCTAAAATGAAGCATAAAAGTATACTCTCAGACCACATAAAACGTAAACTGGAATTAAATAACAGAAAGCAAGCCTGAAAATTCCAAAATACTTATAGTTATAATGCCCTTCCAAATAACACACGGGTTAAAGAATTCACAAGAAAAATTTAAAAATATTTTTAACTAAATGAAAATACGATTTTTCAAAATTTGTGGGATTAGGCAAGAGCAATGCTTAAGAGGAAAATTTAGAACCCTGAATGCATATACTATTAGAAAATAAAATCTAAAACAAGTAATCTAACCTTCCAGCTTAAAAAACTACAAGAAACACAAATTAAATCCAAAATACAAGAAAAAATGAAAATTAGAGAAGAAATCAGTGAAATTGAGAACAGAAATTCCATAGGAAAAAAACCAACAAAAGCAAAAGCTCAATCTCTAAAAAGATCAATAAAAATGATAAACCTGTAGATGGTAAGTTTATTTCATCAGCTTCTCTTGCATATTAATGGTTTGTTTTGTGCACATAGATGCTGTTATTTTGTACAAAAATTTTTCATTGATACTATTGTAATTTATGCAAAAAATGATTCATTCATATGTCTGTACTGAAATCTGCCTAGCCCTGAATTATTATTGTTGTCTCTGTTGATTTTTTGTGATGTGTGACTATTAAATCTGTTTGTTCTTATTTTTTCCAAGTTTCTGTGTAGTTTTGTTCTACGTGAAATTCTTGTAAAGAACACCTAGATATATTTTCTAACCTAATTTGAGGGTTTTTTAAGCTTACACTATTTATATTTCATGCCATGACTAACAGGGGTTTTGACATCTTTCTGTGCCCTTTCCCATTCTCATTACGATGCCTCACAACCCAAGGAAGGCGGCAAGTATTACTTCATTAAATATGAAATGTCCATTTTGAATCAGTATGTCTCAACAAGAAGCAGTACAATTAACCAAAATATGAGCCTGAACTGTCCACACAATTTTGCCATCTTAATGGTAGCTTGTTTATGCCAGCAGTGAGGAAACCTGGAGAGCGAGTGGTAATGAAATTGCAAAGGAAGTTTTCCACAGCTTGTTCAGAACAGAACATTTTTCCTTAGGAGAAGGGTCCAAAGCTTGGAAGAAGTGGCCGTCAGTTGGTGCAGGATGTGGTGAATACGGTGCACAGCAGAGTGTCCCCACATCCAGCTTCTGCTCTGAGCAGCACTCTTTTGTGTGACATGTGGTCGAGTGTTGTCTTGGAAGAGTGCTGGCCTATCTCTGGGACCAATCCCAGGTGCTTAATCACAAGCCTCCTCATCAAGCCGCCCAGTGCAGTGACATCCACTGGAATCGACTGACCAGGTTTCACGAAGCTGCCGTGGATAACGCCAGCGCTGGAGCCCTCGACAGAGACCATTAGCTTTTTCTGATGAATATTCAGTTTTGAATTGTGTTTCAACACTTTGTCTTTATCTAACCATCGTGCCAAACGCTTGCCATTGTCAAAACAATCCATTTTTCAAATCACACATAACAGTATGGTGTAGAAATAGTTCACCTTTATGTCTTCATATCAAAAAAAAAAGCAAGCTTCGAGATGATTTCTCTTCTGACCTTTGTTTAATTCATGCAGAACCATCTATCCAGCTTCTTTACCTTGCTGATTTGTTTCAAATGGTCCAATTTTGTTGGAATAGTTACATGAAACCTTGCTGTTAATTCACACACAGGGCTGAGATGGAGCTGCTTCCACTACACCTTTCATCTCATCATTTATCCACCTTGGTTTTAAGGGTTGCTCATTGTTTTCAAGATTTTCAAGATTAAAATTGCCAGAACAGAACTTCTCAACCATCAATGTACTGTGCATTCATTAACCACATCCTTCCCAAACATTTCATTGATATTTTAAGCTGTCTGCAATGCACTCAATCCACACAGAACTCACATTTGAAAATAACACAAAATTTCACTAAAATATCTCTAAAAAAACCTTGAAAGATACAAGCCAAAATGTGCATTTGCAAGGATGATGTACCTTCACTATAAAAACAAAACAAGGAGTGTCAAGGTGAAATAAGAGAGGTATCGACTGTCAACTTAGTACTTAAGGAAATCAGACATTTCATACTGAACGACCTAATATAATAATTAATCATCAGAATGCCTATTCGATATTTGGAACACATCTTTCTTTGACCTGAAGTTTGAAAATGGGCCATAATCTGAGTGTCACAGGAAAATGTAAGTGTGAAGGTACCTAGAAAACCATTTTTAGTCTTTCATCTCTCTCCTTGTTAGTGCTCCTGTTACCTTTCAAGGGAAAGCAGCAATAATCATTACACCTGCATAAGTGCCATCACTCACCCAATTCTTCAGGTTGAATTTTTCAACAGGAAAGTAGAAAGTCATGATTTAGTCAGAAATGTTCCCCTGCAACATTTACACTAAATTACTTAAAGGTTCCTGATCCACTTGTCACACTAACTTCTTTTCTGGTACTCAATTCCAGCCCCCACGTTCTCACTCATCCCTGCTGCCTTTCCTCCCTTCCAACCTTTCTCTTCCCTTTCTCCCATGCATTTTCTCGTCCTCTGCCCCTCCTTACAGAGGTAATAATCCATTCTCACAACTCTCACTAAACCCTGAGTTTCCAGATATACATGTTCATTCCTGCTCTCACTCTCAAACGTTGGTGTTGTATTCTAGCCCTTAGACAATTCCATCTACCAAAGCCAGCCATAATACTTCTCTTAAACTTCCTCTCCATATTTTCCCGAGTATTTTCAGGATAAAATATGAGTTCTCATTTCTTTAAATTATCTATGGAATTCACGCCTCCTTTTCCTTCCTGGTTGCCTTTCTTCTGCTCTAGTGAGGCCGCTGACATGTCCTTAACATCATGTCCCCGCACTAGTCTCTTCATGAGATTCTCTTCTCCCTAAACCTCGATTCCGACAATACTTGAAAAGACTCATTTACCTTATATCATTTCCTTAATTCAGGATCTGTAATTCTGGTAAGTGGATCACACAAACACATGAGATAAAGTTTGAAGAAGCTACACCATATTAATAGGCCCCCTGTCCATTAATTACATCCAGATTCTGTCCACCATGGCAGGATCCCTCCAGGCAGCACATCTTAACACGCGTCTCCTGTTTTATTTATTCTCACATTGTTTTCTCCTTCTGAAACATTATCTTTCTTTCATTTCCAATCATAGATTTCCTTCAAATACGGTCCTTTCCATGAATCTTTCCAAACCCAGAAAGATTATACCTTTGAAGTAGAGTAAAATTAGCCTTACAAGAAAAGATAAAGAAAAACAATAAAAGAGAAAAATGATACCAGGTAGAAGCATGAACCTAAATAAAGTAAAGCAAAGTGCTAATGATAGTAACATGCAGCATTTTAATCACTTTAAAATATAATTATCTAAAGCAAAATCTAATTACCATGTTTTATGATGTGAACGTGAAATATAAGAAAATGAGAGCATAATAAACAACAGAAGCAATAGGATGATGCATGTGAACACTCAGTGGTAGACTGTGTTAAGTTAGACACGAATACTTCAGACTCTAGAAACAACCTCAAAACAATAAAACACATTCAGCTAGTACAGCAAGAGCAGACATAAAACAGACTCAAAAAAATATTCAGTAACTCTAAAAAGAGGGAGATAAAGAGAAAAGAAAAGAGCAAAGAATACAAAACAATTTACAAACATATTATTATATCAATAAGGGCATTAAATGGAAATGGGCTATGCATTCTATTAAAAGTCACATTATCTTATGAATAAAAGCAAAGCAAGGATCAGCTATATGTTATCTAAAAAAATCCACTTTAAGTGACACAGGTCAAAAGTAAAACAATAGGAAAGGATACAGTACACAGAAGCAAAAGAAAACTAGAGTACTTACATTAATATCACAGTAGATTTCAAAACAAGGATTAATGTCATGAAAATAGAGAAGAGTTTCATAATGATAAGGAGGTAAAACTGAGTGTAGTGGTACAAGCCTGTAGTCCCTGCTACTTGGGAGGTGGAGGCAGAAGAATCACTTGAGCCCAGGAACTCTATGCCAGTTTAGGTCTCAACATAGTGAGACCTCATTTCTTAAGAAAAACGAGAGTTAAGTGGATGAACTAACCAAGAAGACATAATCCTAAATATAAGATTTTACAAGCACAGGCAACAAAACCAAAAACAGACAAACAGGACTTAATTAAACTAAAAAGCTTCTGCACAGCAAAAGAAATAATCAACAGAGCAAAACCTGTAGGATGGGACAAAATATCTGCAAATGATTCATCCAACAAGGAACCAAAATCTGAAATGCACAGGGACCTCCACTCCACATCCACTCAGTAATCCCACAGCAGGGGTCAGAGAGGACTCCATGGCCAGAGGTTTGTTTTTGCACGTTTGGACGTCTGCCTTAACCAGATGTACAAAAACTGCTTGCGTGGGGTCAGTTATTGACTTCCCATTTGTGTGTGACCGTAAGAAGCGATCACAGATATGAGCATACATTTCTCAAAAGAAGACATACAAATGGTGAACAAATTACATGAAAAAATGTTCAACATCATCAGTCATCAAAGAACTAAAAACCGAACTACCCTTCGATCCAGCAATCTCACGACTGGGTATCCTGCTTTGGGATATCCTTTTTCCTTTTCTAAATGGAAAATAAAACAATATATAAAAATAATATCTGTACTTGTATGTTTACTGCATCACTGCTCACAGTAGCAAAGATACAGGATCAATTTAAGCGTCTATTAATGGAGAATGTGGTATATTTACCAGGGAATACTATTTAGCCATTACAAAGAATGAAATCATGTGTTTTGCAGCAAGATGAATGGAACTGAAGGCTATTATCTTAATGAAACAAGCCGAGCACAGAAGGTCAAATACTGTATGTTTTCACTGGCAAGTGGATACCAAAAAGCATGTGTACACGTGGACACACAGAGTGAAAGGACAGACATGGGGGCTCGCAGGGATGAAGGACAGCAAGAAATTAGCTGATGAATCAATACATGGTATCTGGGTGATGTGTTCCCTAAAAACCCTGACCTGACCGCTCTACAATCTATAAAGTAACAAAATCGCACATGTACCTCACCAATTAGTACAAGTAAAAAAATAAATAAATATATGCAGTGAACAATGAAACTTCAAAGTACATGAAACAAAACTGAAAAGATAAATCCACAATTACAGTTGATTTCAACAATCTTTTTTTAGTAACCGATGAAGAAAAAGTAGACATAAAATCGGTACGAATATAGAGGACATAAAAACTGTTGAATGTTCTGACCTAAGGAAAACTGGTAGAATATTTATGCAATCAATGCAGAAGGCCTCCGTTGAACAAAACAAATTTTAACAAGTGGGCACGGGCTCCTATGAGAATTTTCTTCCGTCTTTGCAGCAAGACCAACCCCTTCTCTTCCTCAGCTTATTCAACCTAAAGACAGTGAGGATGAAGGTCTTCACAAGGATCCAATCATTTAACAAATAGTAAATATATGTTTTCTTCCTTATGATTTTCTTAATAACATTTTATTGTAATAATGCAGTATATGATACTTATACAAAATATATGTTATTTGAGAGGTAAGGCTCTCATTTTGGTATGTTTTTATGTGAAAAGATAAATTTTAAGTTTACCTTTTCATTCCTTCTCAACTCAAGGGTGGTTATTTATAACTGTGTTATTTAGTTTCCAAATACATGGATTTTTCAAGTTCTTTCTGTGACTGATTCCTAGCTTAATTCTCTTCTGGTTGGAAAACATACTTGATATGATCTGAATTCTTTTAAACTTACCAAGATTTGTTTATGGCTCAGAAGATGATGTATGTTGGTATATGTTCTGTATAGACTTAAAAAAAAATCTAGACAGTTAACACTTGAATGACATGGGTGTTAGAGGGGCCAGGTCAATAGTAGGCTATTAGTAATTATATTTTTAGGAATTTGAACATTACAAATGGATTTTCAACTGAATGAGAGCAAGGCTGGCCCCTCTAACACCATTATTTCACTTCCAAGAAACATAGCTGACGGCGTCCTTTCTGATTCCCCAGGCAAGTTTCAATCTGCTCGGGTTATCAGCGTTGCTGGGAGGGCTTCAATTGTTTCCATTTGTGCAGATTTAATGTTTCTTGATTTTTGTGTATCTCAAAACTTTCTTAATGGCCCACATGTAAGAACTCCATAACAAATGTTTTATTTTATAAATTATTTAATAATTTATACTGTTCAAAGTGCTAGAATTCATTAAAATAGCTGCGGGCATCTGGCTGGTTCCCATAATTGCTTATCTGTGATATGACACAAACACAAATAGACTCGGCACATTTTCATAGCCTTTTAAAAAGACTCAAATTTAAAAGTGTGCTCTAACGATGTTGCTTCTGCAAGTATGTATGGGTGGCTGAGACACCAGAGCTCCATCAGTCATAAAGAACACCAGGAGGAAGCTATAGAAGGCATGAATCCACAACCAATTCATAGTTTATGGAACTGTTGTTACTTCTGCGGTGCAAAATGCTTAAGTGGTGTCCTCTGTTAAAATTAATTATAATAATTTAAATTAATTTCTCCACATACCCCTTCTAGAGTTATGTTTTCACAGCTTTTTCTCCCTCCTCGACTTGCTGGCTCCTCTAACCCCATGCACACCAGCAGCTGCCTGGGCGCCTTGACATCTCCTTTATTCTGGGTACATGTGGCCCAATGGAGCAGAGACAGGGTAACCCTTGCATTTTCACTATGCTAATTGGGTTCTTAGAGCTTTCTCCTGGTGAAGTCGAATTACTATTTAACATGAATAGCTGAACACTGAGATAAAGAAATTTCTGTAGGGGCAGCACTTGTGGCTCAAGGAGTAGAGCACCAGCCCCATATACCGAAGGTGGCAGGTTCAAACCCGGCCCCGGTCAAAAACTGCAAAAAACACCAAAAAGAAATGTCTGTAGCATATGTTGGTCTCCCCAGAGGACTGAACAAAGTCCACGTTTTTCACTTCTTAGAGTTAACAAGGCCACACTGGTGCCCCAACCATTTTCTCTTAAAGAAATATTTTTTCTCTTCTTCTTGGGTTTTTTTTTTTTTTTTTTTTAATATATGAGTCCTTCCTGGACAGGGTATAGTGAGAGGATATTTAATTGTAGCTTATAGTTTTGTATGTCAAAAAAACCCTCTGACTATACTTCTGGGAGATACAGGAAGACTGATGTGTTGTAGGATCTTTTGTGGAGTTCTGTCATGATCAAACAGTCCCCAGTTCTTCCAGGGCCTCCCTATACATGCATGCAATTTATTGTTGTCAGTGACATAAAGTGGATGTAAAATTGTCCATGGAAAGTTTATAAACATTTAGGTCATTAAAGAATAGTCACATGTTTCTAATTAGAGGTTGTAAGGATCCAATACTTAACATGGTAGAAACTCAAGATATGTGAGTTTAACTGAACAGAAATATGAGTAGAGGAGTTTAATAAGATACATCTATTTCAACCTGCTAACTTGAAGAAATGGATAGAAAATCACTATACTCTCTATTACCAATAACATAATACAGAAATGAAGTACCTTTGGTATTTCCTTGTAACTTACATAATCCTATCCTTACCTTAGAGGTTAACACAGAAGAATACTTGGCACAAAACAAGGCCCTAAATACATAATGTTGCTGAATGATAAATACATCAGAGAAATATATTAAAATCTGGAATAAATTAAAATGAATGGACTAACCAGACAAAAAATTCTTAACAAATTACTGAATTACATAAAAATTTCACAGTAAAAATTTTACACAAGCATTTGAAAATAAAAATATCAAAATCAAACCAACAGTATCTAAAGTAGTTTTAAAAGATGGAATAGACATAGTTTCCTATTCCTGAACTTACCTAAAAATCATAATATTAAAACAATAACCATATTACAATGAATATAATTTGTGATACTCATTTTGTAGGCAATAAAGTTGTTTCAAATAACAGAGAAGTCTGAAATAAGATAATAAATTTATTACTTTGTCAAATATTACAACTAAATTTAGGTTCCTTTAAAAATAAGGATCTGTATAACTAAATCTGAAGTGTTTACTTTAAAATTAAAGGCATAAGACGGATTTTTAAATTATGATTTTTTTTAACTACTTTTCCTAAAGAAAAACAATGTTTGGTGTCTTTTTTTAATCAAAAAAATAACAAATTATTATGGAAAAAAAGGAGCAAAATAAATTTTGACCACATTGAATAAAATTTCAAGAGGCATTTAGGGAGCCAAATTATACATAAAATTTTGTGTTCAGAAATTCAATAATCACTCAAATGTCAGAGTAAAGTAGAAAATATCATTATATCATTAAATTTTATTCATTTAAAAACTGTTTGACATGGATTAATTTTAGCAGAGTAGCCAAAATTTATGCATACTACCCTATAAAGATATCCTACCTTTTTATCATACACATCTTGCCAGTTTACTCCAGAAAAGAAACTGTGTCTCATAATTTCTTTTGCATCATCTGGTCCTCCACCAAGGCTATTAAGACAGAAATAAAATTAAATGAGTATAAAATATTTACATAAGCCCAAAGCATAACAGCAAAAGTTTGTATCAAAGTATAATTTTTTGTGTAATAAATAGTTCTTGGGATAAACAGTCAGAAAAACATAAAGCTTTTGCTGTAAGATCTAATTTTCCCAATATGCCATTAGAAGCACTAGCTTCAGGATTGCAGTATTTGGAAGAAAGCGTAAGTGTTGGGGACAGACGTAAAAGAGGCACTTATGAGATGTGTGATAATAAAAAAAATTGCTTAACCTCAGTTTCCTAATCTGTAGAGTGGGATTAATACTTGACTGGGGAATTATTGAAAGGGTCAGAAATAAGAGGTAAACTCCTAGCACAATAAATGGTAGCTATTATTATTGTCAAGTCTCTCTTTTCTTTTTTAAGAGACAAGGGCTTGCTCTGTCACCCAGGCTAGAGTGTGGTGTGATCACAGCTCACTGTCATCCTGAACTGGGCTAAAACAATCCTCCCACCTCAGGCTCCCCGGTAACACATGCCACCATGTCTGCCTCATTGTTTTATTTTTTTTATAAGACAAGGTCCTGCTACGCTACTCAGGCCGGTTACAAACTCCTGGCTGCAAACAATCCTCCCACCTTGGTCTCCCAAAGTTCTGGGATTGCTTGTATAGGCCACTACACGCCCAGCCTCATTGTCAATTCCACAAACCAAATTCCTTGTAGAGTGACTCAAGTCAAAATGTATACTAGTCAGTGTAAATTCTGAAATAATAATTAGTTATGAAAATAATCTGTGGTGTACTGCTATAGAAAGAAACACATAGACTACTTTCATATCTCAAATTAATTATACAGACACAGAATTGTTAATCTAGATAAACTATCATTACAATGTAATTTTTATGCAACTTCCAATATGAATTTAAAAATTAAAAAATATATCCCTACGTTTTTAAAGGCGTTCTTAGTTAGCCAATACGTGACACAATATGAAATTCAGGTGTCTTCTGGCTTCTTCAGTTAAACATAGCATATACTGGTCAATAAGACAGAAGAGAAAAAAGTGAGAGGGAGAAAGGGCAGGAAGGAACAAGGATAGAAAGATGAAAAACAACTGAGTTTAATAACATAGGTAGACATGAATTTAATATCTGAACTTGCTCATGGTCAGAAATGTGTGCTGGTAGAAACTTGGCAACCAGCTCCCTGGGGAAGATCATGAACACACACACACACACACACACACACGCACGCACGCACGCACGCACGCACGCACGCGCGCGCATGTTTAGTTTTAAGTTTTGCTGATATAAAAGATGTGAGGCACAAAATCTAAAAAAAGGATAACATATTCCATTCTCTGATGTAAATTAGCAAATTGATTCCCAGAAAAAACTTAGGCTTTGCCGAACTCTAAAGCCACCTATAAATGTAACTATCAAAACTGATTGATATGATTAGTTTTGATATTTTTGTTTATGTTAAAGTCAAAGATGAAAGTGATAGAAGAGGAAAATGTATCTGAACTTCATTGGATGGTTATGTGATTTCTTTGCTGAATGGTTAATAGTCTGGTTATTTAGAATGGTAAATAACCATAGAATGTAATAGTCATTTTGTAAATGAAAATGAAAGATTTACTCCAATTTTTGTGCTATTTACAATGCAAGGAACACAACAAACTTTAAAATATAATCTGAATTATTAACATTTTCTATCACTTTCTTAAATTGCAATAGTTAATAAAACAGTAAGTCAAGCCCCAACTTATAATATTTGCCAATTTTGGTGGTGTCAATATGTCTACTGTGGCCAATTTTAGGGTACCAATATTATATCACACAGCACAGAAGTAGGGGGAGATGCACAGTTGCAAACCATTGTTAATAATTTCCACACAAATGAGCAGACATCAATAACCTCAAAAACAATTAGCAAAATGCAAAAAATTAAGAAGTGACAAATTTTGAATATTGCCTTTGCCTGTCCTAGTCTTGATTTAATTTGTAAATGTATATAATTTAATAATGATTATATTAAATAGCCATCTCACAATATTGCTGAAAATCTAATAACTGATTCTTGTGTGCTGGTTCTGTGCCAGCTCCAGCACATCACTGGGTGGGAAGAAATAAGTAGGGCACAAAAAATACTGATATGCCTGGATATAACAATGGGATAAGCCATCCAGATAAACCCATATTTCAACTGAAGATGAGGTTTATCCTTATTTTTTGTGTATCCTTATTTTTAGGGGTAGAATTTAGCTTTGGCACCCAGGCTGGTATACAGTGGTACAATCATAGCTCACTGAAGCCTCAAACTGCTCCTGGGCTAAAGTAAACCTCCCGTCTCACTGTCCTAAGTAGCTGGGACTACAGGCACATACCACCATGCCTGACTTGTAATTATACCATTCTAACAAACTCTGGTTGTCAGATACTACCACACGACTGGGAAGGACCTAGGATCCTCTGACACACTGTCAGAAAGGAAAATAAGATAATCAGCTGATATCCGAACATCTTTAGTGATGATAAATGTTGCCCACAACTGGCTCTCTCCTGTTCCCAGATCCATACAGAATTCTCTAAATGAACAACATGTCAGAGAAGGGACTTTTTGATTGGATGGGATCAGAATGGCGATGCTGGATGTTTGCCCTGGGACTCTCAGACTGGACATTCTGCAAAGCGAAGGCTCAGGACTCCAGTCCCTGCCCTCACTCAATGTCAAGTTGCATACGTCTCTCTCCAGGAGGCTGCAAACTCTTTGGACGTAGAGATCAGTACTGGATTATCTAAAAGGGAGCCAGAAGCTCAAAATGATCAAAATACATATTTCTGGAATTCTGGGAAGATGGCCGACTGGTAGCAACACTCGGCAAAGGCTCCTGAGCAGAGGAAGAAACACTGGATGGAATTGGACTCTATGAAACCGAAGACAGGAAGCTGAGCCAAGAAAGAAGTTTGGCAAGTTGTAATTTGAGAAAACAAATTACAGGTAGAAAGCCTATTGATTAGAGGATGGGAGACCCCTTCCCCAAGCAGGGGGCCTACCGCAGACTATCTGCGGATGAGCAGGGAAAAAGAGACCTCTCATTTTACCTCGCTGGAGAGAGCCGCTAAACTCCAAGTCTCTTTCTCCAGGGAGGTCCCACTTATGAACCTAGACACCACCCCACCAGGCATAAAATTGAACAGGTATTTCCCCCACAAGTCCAGACTCCCAGTCCACTCTTTCTCCCTCACATGGCAGCCTAAAGTTCTGCACCCTGCAGAGCACAGAGCATTTGGTCTTGTCCTGAGAGAACTGGGCATAGTGTGGACCACCAAACATCAGGACGGAATCTGTGACTAATGGTGAAAAAAGAGGATGTGGGAAGAAAGGGACACTCGGCAGAAGGAGGAGCAGTCCCCTGGTTGTGACTATGCCCGGCCAGTGATAGTGTTGACCCTCGGTTCGGGCTGTGTCTGGCAGGATAGGGTACAGAACCCCCAGCTCTGGAGGCACCCACAGTGGGAGAGTGGTTGCCCCATGTGGACTGAGTTCAGCAGACAGGGCTGGTCCCTAGCCCCTGCTGGGCCTGCAAGCAGAGACTTTATAGGCGTGGACTGTGACTTGAGAGCAAGAGCGTAGTCCCCTGATTCCAACAGAACTCTTGAGCAGTGGCTTACTGGGTGTGAACCAAGACCTGAGGGCTAGGGCGTGGTCCTTTGTCTCCAGCGGGACTGGTGAGTAGAAGCTTACCAGGTGAGGACCTGCGGGTGGAGTACGGTGCCCTGACTCTAACGGAGCCTGTGAACAGAGGCTTGCCAGGCAGTGGACTGAGACTGGCAGGCGGGGCGTGGACCCCTGATTCCAACTGGTCTGGCAAGCAGAGGCTAGGTGTGTGTGGACTGAGACCAGAGGGCAGAGCCTGGTGTCCTGACTCTAATAAAAGAGTCTGTAAACAGAGGCTTGCCAGGAAGTAGTCTGAGCCTGGCAGGTAGGGGCATGGTTCCCTGACTCCAACTGGTCTGGCAAGCAGAGTGTGTAGATTGAAACTGATGGGTGGGTGGGGGCATGGCCCCTGTCTCCAGCTGAGCCTGTGAGTAGAGAAGCTGACAACAGTGTGGACTGAGTCTGGCAGGAGGGACTGTGGATCCCTGGCTCCAATTATGCTGTTGGAGACCCTTGAATCCCTCTCTGTTGGGCAGGGTTTGCACTGCCAGAGACAATTTGGTTGGAACCCATGCCTGGGGCTGCCCACTAGGGGACATTCTGAGGTTGACCTTTGAAGTTCTGTAGTGGAAAAGAACTAAAGGGTGCGGGCTGGGCGCCTCAGTTGTTTGTAGCTCTTCACAGTCAAAATTTAAACCTAATACTGTGGGGTTTCTTAGTATAGGGTGGAGGTTGGCTGATATCAAAACAGAGCTAGCTTGTACTATCCCACCAAGTAGGTCCTCAGAGTCTCTGAAAGGGGCCTTTGTAAGGTTGTAGGAGATAAGCCACAATTACAAAGCCTAGCGCTTTGTTAAGGGGCTATCTCTACTACCTGGGAACTCTAATTCAATCTCACTATACCAGTTCTAATAACCAAATGGTAGAAAATAAACATGGTGAGGACCCAACAGAAGAACTCTGGCAACATGAATAACCAGAGTAAATCAACCTCCCCCTCCCCCAAGAAATGACAAAGGAGATACAACTGAAGATTGTGCATAGACAAATGGCAGCAATGTCAGAAAATGAATTCAGAATATGGATTGCAAACAAGATAAATAGAATGGAAGAAAAGATAGAAATTGAATTCCAAAGTGCAGTCCTAAAGTTGTCTCAAGAAATTAATGAATTCAAAGCCCAACTCACCAAAGATATGGACATAATGAGAAAAGAGATAGCAGAGCTCAAGGTAACAGAAAATCAGTTGAGGAGCTCCAAAATACAGTAGAATCCATCAGTAACAGAGTTGACCAGGCAGAAGAAAGTATCTCTGAAACTGAAGACAAAGTTTTTGAACATTCCCAAACACTCAAAGAGGCAGACAAATGGACAAAAAAAACTGATCATTCCTTGAGAGAGTTGTGGGATCACTCCAAAAGATCAAACATTCACCTTATAGGAATGCCGGAAGGAGAAGAGAATGTTCCTAAAGGTACAGATGCTCTACTCCAAGAGATTTTGGAAGAGAATTTCCCAAGCCTTGCAAGAGATACAGAACTTCAGACAGCAGATATTTTCAGAACCCCAGCAAGAATCGATCCAAATAAAGCATCTCCTAGACACACTGTGATTAACTTTGCCAAAGTTAAGATGAAGAAGAAAATTCTGCAAGCAGCCAGACGTAAGAAAAGCATCACCTACAAAGAGAGAAATATCAGAATGACTGCAGATCTCTCAGCCAAAATGTTTCAAGCCAGAAGAAGATGGTCATCGACCTTCAGTCTCCTAAAACAAAACAACTTCCAGCCCAGGATCCTGTATCCAACTAAACTGAGTTTCCTTTGTGATGGAGAAATCAAATACTTTTATGACATAGACATGTTGAAGAAATTTGCCGTAACTAATCCAGCTCTCCAGGATATTCTCAGACCCATCCTCCACAATGACCAGTGCAATGCTCTACCTCCAAAGTAAACTCACCCAAAAATTTTTGAACAAAACCCAACTTCCACAGTGGTGAAAGGATTAAAAATGTCCACTGGACATCCAAAAATCATTACGCCCAAAACACAACCAGGCTTATCAATTCTCTCAATTAATGTGAATGGTTTAAATTGTCCTCTAAAGAGGCACAGGTTGGCTGACTAGAACTCAGACCAGATATCTGCTCTATACAAGAATCTCATGTTACCTTAAAGGATAAAAATAAGACACAAGGTAAAGGGATGGACTTGTGCATTACAGGCAAATGGAAACCAGAAAAAAGCAGGGGTTACAATTTTAGTAGCAGATACAATTGGCTTTACACCAACAAAAATAAAGAAAGATAAGGAAGTTCACCATGTATTTGTCAAAGGAAATACCCAACATGAAGAGATTTCAGTAACTAACATTTATGCACCTGCCAGAATGCTCCTCAAATCATAAATCAGACCCTAATGGATATGAACAACTTGATATCTTCCTGCACTATACTGGTTGGAGATTTTAACACCCCTTTGACAGTTTTGGATAGACCTTCCAAGAAGGAACTAAACAAAGAAATATTAGACTTAAACCTGACCCTAGAACAAATGGACCTTATAGACCTCTATAGAACATTTCACCCTAATAGAACTGAATATACATTCTTCTCATCAGCCCACAGGTCATCCTCCAAAATAGATCATATCCTAGGACACAAGTCTAATCTCTGCAAATTTAAAAGCATAGAAATTATTCCTTGTATCTTCTCAGACCACCATGGAATAAAAGTTTAACTCAACAGCAACAGGAATCTTCATACTCAAACAAAGTCAGTGAAGCTAAATAATCTTAGCTGAATAATAGCTGGGTAAAAGACAAGATTAAGAAGGAAATCATCAAATTTTTGGAAATTTGAAATGAAATGTGAAGACATAAATTATCAAAACCTGTGGGATAATGAAATGAAAATGAAGACATAAATTATCAAAACCTGTGGGATAATGCAAAAGCAGTCCTAAGAGGGAAATTTATAGCATTAGAAGCCTTCATCAAGAAAACAGAAAGACAGGAAGCCAACAACTTAATGCATCATCTCAAGCAACTGGAAAAGGAAGAACATTCCAACCCCAAACCCAGAAGAAGAAAAGAAACAACCAAAATTAGGGAAGAATTAAATGAAATTGAAAACAAAATAATCATTCAGAAGATCAAAACAAAAAGTTGGTTTTTCCAAAAGATTAACAAAATTGATTAACCTTTGGCCAACCTAACCAGAAACAGAAAAGTAAAATCTCTAATATCATCTATCAGAAACAATAAAGGAGAAATAACAACAGACACTTCAGAAATTTAAATAATCCACAATGATTACTACAAAAATCTCTATTCCCAGAAATATGAAAATCTGAAGGAAATGGAACAATACCTGGAAGCACGACACCTTCCTAGACTCAACCGGAAAGAATTAGAAACTTTAACTAAACCTATATCAACCACTGAAATAGCCATCAACAATATGAAATCTCCCTAAAAAGAAAAGTCCAGGCCCAGATAGCGTCACATCCAATTTCTATCAAACCTTTCAAGAGGACTAGTACCTACGTTATACAACATTTTACAAAGCATAGTGAAAGAAGGAATACTTCTCAACATATTCTATGAAGCAAATATCACCCTGATACCCAAACCAGGAAAGAATTCAACAAAGGAAGAAAATTATAGACCAACATCATTAAAGAATATCAATGAAAAATATTCAATAAGATCTTAGCAAACAGAATTCAACAACACATCAAAACAATTATATGCCATAACCAAGTTAGTTTTATTCCAGGATTACAGGGTTGGTTCAACATACACAAATCTATAAATATAATACATCACATTAATAAAATAAAAAACAAAGACCATATGATTCTCTCAATTGACAAAGAAAAAGCCTCTGATAATATTCAGCACCCTTTAATCATCAGAATTCTTAAGAAAATAGGCATAGAAGGAAATTTCTTAAACTAATAGAGGTCATATACAGCAAACCCACAGCCAGTATCATATTGAATGGTGTAAAATTGAAAACATTTCCACTCAGATCAGGAATGAGGCAAGGATGCCCACTGTCTCCACTGCTATTCAACATAGTAACGGAAGTCTTACCCATTGCAAT
>CAUYRH010131137.1:0-11341 GCA_963574655.1 Perodicticus potto | reverse complement strand
AATGACGGCTTCAACCAAAAAATGGCTGGGCATTGTGGCCGGTGCCTGTAGTCCCAGCTACTTGGGAGGCAGAGGCAGGAGACTCGCTTAAGCCCAGGAATTGGAGGTTGCTGTGAGCTGGGATGCCACTGCACTCTATCCAGGGTGACAGCTTGAGGCTCTGTCTCAATAAAAAAAAAAAAGAAAAGAAAACAAGCGTAGTAGTTCCTCAAAATATTAAAGAAATTATCACATGACCCAGCAATTCCACTTCTCGGTATATATCCAAAAGGGTGGGGAGTAGGAGCTGGAGGAGATATTCGTATACATCTGTTCTTAACAGCGTCCTTCTCGACAGCCAAAGGTGAGCGATAGCCAGTGTCCATTAACAGGTGAGGGGATGATAAAGCATGGCGTGTTCTGGGGGGGGGGCCTCACTGCTCCTTCAGAGGGAAGGGAATTCTGACAACACACGTCAACTTGAGGACATCCCGCTACGTGACATCAGCTGACACACACAGACAAGGACTGCATGATTCCACTCACATCAAATACCTAGAGGGGCCAGTTCCCGGAGACAGGACAGGCCGGCGGTTGCCTGGGGCTGAGGAGTTAGTGTTCAGAGAACACAGAATTGCAGTTTGAGAATCTGAAAAAGTTCTGTAGACAGACAGCAACGGCTGCACTAGCATGTGGAGGGACTTCATGCTAAAGAATTATATACCTAAAAATGGTAAAAATGGTACATGTGATGGTATGTGTGTTTTATCACATTAAAAAGAAAAAAAAGCAGGCTAGGCACAGTGGCTCATGCCTGTAATCTCTGCACTCTGGGAGGCCGAGGCGGGTGGATCCATTGTGCTCAGGAGTTTGAGACCAGCCTGAGCAAGAGTGAGACCCCATTTTTACCAAAAATGGGAAAATTATCTGGGCGTCATGGTGGTTGCCTCCCAGCTACTCGGGAGGCTGAGACAGGATTCTGAGGTTGTGAGCTGTGATGATGCCATGGCACTCTAGCTTAGGAGACAGAGCAAGTCTATGTCAAGAGGTGAGGGGAGGGGAGGGGAGGAAGGGGAGGGGAGGAGAGGAGAGAAGAAAAGAAAGAGCAAAAAGCAGCTCTTTCCCTAGACTCCGTAGGAAGCCTTACATGCCAGGCAGACAGAAGCAAAGCAGCTGGGCGGGGCAGGAGCGGGGCCCAGGGTGTGCGTTCTGCTCAGCTGGGCTGCTGCCTCCGCTGCACGGACCCCACAGACACTTGGGAACCATCGCAGGGGAGGGTCACCGCCCCAGCCTTATGCTCTGCTTTCACTGTTTTTAAGGACGGAAAGCTAAAAACTTATCCCAGGCCTCATTTCTAGGAGGAACTTAGCAAAAAGGAAAAAGGCCATCCCCAACAGGCCTCGGGTCAAATGTCAGTACTGACTTGTTTTTACAGAAACCCCCAGCGGCAGGCGGGAAACAGGGGACAGAGCCACAGTTAGTCACTGGCGCTTATATTCAACTAGCATTAATGCCTCACATTCCCCAAGCTCTTCAAAATAACTCAACCTTCAAAATAACTGTTGGGTATAAAAGAAATGATAGAATCTCCAGCTCACAAATGAATGAACATGCAAAATTCCCTGGGCATTAGCCGCAGAGCATGACAGAAGTGAGGCTGAGCTCAGGATGACAATGACTAACGTTTATTACGGATTTATTTATTAAGACATGGTGCAACATTTCCCGTGGACTGCTGGATTTCCAACCACCCTCCTTCTACCATTTGGGGGTTACTATGTTGTTATTTCTTTTTATAGAGGACAACACTAAGCCTCAAAAAACAACCAACTTTTTGAAAATTAAAAAGGCAGTAAGCGGTAGGCTGTGCAAAGCCACCAGGGTGCCGGGGCTCCTGTCCACTCACCCACCTTCATTCCCACTGCCCGTCTGAGGCTTCAAACCCGGCTCCCTGGGAAAGGCCTAACGATGCCCCTTCAGCCTTGAAAACATGTATAATCGGGAGACCTCCTGGGACACTGTGTTTCCTAACTCGAAACTGAACTGGTACCAACAAAATCCAACAGTACTTATCACATCCTAAGCGGAGATGCAATCAGACACTGTTTCTTAGACTAAGAAGAAATTTCTAGATCTTTTAAAAACCTATAAAAATTTTTACATAAAAACATCCTTAAGATTATTAGCGTGACTAGTCACGTTTGGTCATCCTGTTCAATGTCTCTGCAGGACTAAATGACCCTGTGGGGGACAGAGTGCCAGTTATTCCCCATCTTTCCCGAGGTCTTCTTCTGAACTTTCCGAGGACATGTCTGTCTTATTCTCCGAATCTGGAGACAGGAGAAATACTTTGTAGCTTGCCAGCAGGCTTTCCGTCTGCAAGGCCACCCCAGGGGCTGGAGTAGTTTGGAGCCAAAGGGAACAAAGATGTCTTTGGGGAAGCGTCAGGCCCAGGCTGGGGACGGACAGCTGGGCCGGGTGGGCCGGGTGGGCCGGGGAGAAGGGGGCAGCCTTGTGCCAGGGCTCTGAGCCTACAGTGAGAGCTATTTCTACCCTCAGCAGGGGCTTCTGGGCTGTTTCCTCACAAAGACCTAAAAGTGGCTCCTTTGAAACCAGCAAACTTTTTGTATCAACCCTTCCAACAAACCTCATCCATGGTGTGGGCATGTCATTTACTTTAAGTGTTAACAGCACAAACCCCAGCTCTTCATACATGGGCCACCTTCAGCATGGAATGTGCAACTGCCCTGCTAATGCCGGATGCTCCTCTTCCACCTCCATTCCAGACCTCGATTAATGCCCAACATCCTCGTGTGGGGCTAGCAGGGGGGTGCAGAAGAATTATTTTGGAGGGCACATTAAAAATACAAATGAAAGATGGTGAGCAAAGAGAAAGGTCTGTGCACAATTTTTGTGATATTCGACACCATAGATAAGCACAATGCCTGCGTGTGGCCCCCAGGCTGCAGGTTGGACACCCCTGCCGAGCGCGGGCCGCTCTTCTCACTTGGAAGCCGGCAGTAGAGGAGGGTCTTACCGCGTTCTCCCTCAGCTGCAGCCCTTCTCCGTTAGGAAGGGAGGAGCGTCTCTTGGATGAGTTCCTGTTTGGGGTGGAGGCGACGGCCCCTGCTTTCTTCCTCACTGTGAGCACCTCGCAGCTGGCTTGGTCTTCGTTGTGTGTGCTCTTCCCGGCGTTGATGACCCTGAGGAGGAAACCAGAGAAGTGGGTCAGGCAGAGCGACTTCCAGAGAGCTGAGGGCTCTGTACCTGCCTGGGCAGACGCTGCAGGGAGTGTAAAACTAAAGCCTCGCTTAACGCAAAGGACCTCACAGTCTTGGTATTTTATGTTCCCGAGTAAATGGATTTTTAAAAGTGGGAACTGTATTAGCACCCATTAAGACGTTTGTGAAAGGTATTGTTTTGAGCCCAGTTCACCTTCAGAGACCTGGAAGATGCTCAGACTCAGCTTAGTCAGAACATACCAGGCAGTCCTCAGGCAGGGCAACCTGCAGCCTGAACTTTTTAGCAATTATAATGAAGACAGATAGGCTGGCTCTGGGAATTCTGTTTCATTTCTCTAAGGAGTGAATAGCAAAGCCATCATCAATCTTATGGAAATAAGGGCAGTAATTTACAGCCCACTGTCAAATCTAAGGGAATGGAGACTCGTACATTACCGCCGCCAGGCTTATTTTTATTTTACACACAGGGAAGAGAATGAATCAGAGGGTTACTCTTTTTAAAGTATTTTTAGTTCATTATTTTTTCTCCTGTAGAATAGGCCTTGCACCCTGATCTGACGCCAAGACACCTAATAATGATATTGGCGTTGACACGATTTGATGTTGCCGTGGTCTAATTATTAAATGTTTTAAGCACAGGAACGCTTCAGAAAAACAGGCTACATCACGGGCGTACTTTCTCTGTATCAGGTGATTGCAGACTCAACTCCTGGGTTCCAGCACCATTTTCTTATTACATAATTAAGCAGCACCTGAAATAGATTTCCTCAAGGAGCCCTCTCCTGGATTTGCCACTGGCTGTGTTTCCTTTCTAAAGCTTCCATGGTGTCCCGGAAGCTAACAGAGCACAGAATTCACAGAACTCAGTGGCCAGGACAGCCACTCTGCTGGCGTGGTGTGCTTGCTGCTGTATAATCTCACTGTCCACCCTCCTAACAGTCAAGTAAAAGATCGTCATTTTCTAAGACTTGAAAAAGAAACCTTTTTTATTCTATAATAATTCTAGATTCAGAGTAAGGTACAGAGCCCCTTGTAGCCTTTGCCTAACTTCCTCCAAAGGTAGCATTTTGTACAGAACAGTACAATATCGAAGAATTGATAGATAGAATAATGTCACCCAAGCGACAGGCTTCATTCAGAGTTCACCAATTTTTACACTGAATAGCTCTAAGGACTGAGAATTTTAGGTATATGCCTCAACGAAACAGGCGATGGAAAGCAGGACGGGATTTGGGTGGTGCCAGATCTAAGGGATGGTGTTTCAAGAGATATCCTGCCAGACTCTATGAAAGTATTTCAGACATTTTAAAATTTTCTCTAATCTTGTTTTTTAAATGTATATGCATTCTTTCCAAAAAATGCAGTGATTTAAAAATTTATTAACATCTATTCATGTGAACAAATGCATGCTAGCCTATGTATTTAGGTAAAAGTACAAAATGTCTGATTTCCCTAAGTACTAATTTTGACAGCTAATGTCTCTGACATTTCACTTGGACACTTCTTGTTTTATTTTTACTCCGGAGATACATCCTCATTCTTTCAAATATGTGGTTTGGCTTGTGATTGTCTTTCAAATTATTATTAGAGCAATTTTTGCAAAACCATGGATAAGTTTAAAAAGCGTTATTTTTGAATGTAAGTTCCTGATGAAACCAGTGCAGCGCAGACAGCTCAAAATATCAGCGGAGTGTTAGGGAAGGACGCCGGTAATGAGCACACAGCACGTCGCTGGTTTGAGAAGTTCCATTCTGAGGACCTTAGTGGAAAATGAGCCACGTGGGCGACCTGAGACCAAGCTGGATGGAGAATGATGAGCTGGAAGAGGTAGAGGAAGTGAATCCATCTCAACCTACATATGAGTTACAAAGCAACAAATTGGAAGCTACTATTCCAACAATATTGGACCATTTGAAACAAACCATCAAGGTAGAGGAGCTGCTAGATGGTTCCGCGTGAATTAAATGAGCGGCAGAAGAGACAGCCTGTTGAAGTTTGCCTCTCTTTGCTGTCACGACATAAAGGTGAACGATTTCTACACTGCATTGTTACGTGTGATGGAAAATAGGTTCTTTTTTATAATCAGAGCGTTTGGCGCAATGGTTGGATAAAGATGAAATGCTGAAACGCAGTTCAAACCCGAAGATACACTAAAAAAACCTAATGGTGTCCATTTGGTGGTCCAGCGCTGCTGTTACCCACCACGGCTCTGTCAATCCTGGTCAGCCGATTACAGCACGTGTGCAACTGGACAACATGGGGAGGACGCTGGGATGAACCAGCCGACAGGACAGGCCTCTTGCAGGACAACGCTCCATCACGTGTCAGACAAACACCCTGCTCAAACTACAGAAGCTGGACATGGACATGTGCGGTCATCCGCTGTATCCACCAGACCTTGCTGCACATGACCAGCGCTTCTTCAGGGTTGGGCCACTTCTTGCAAGGAGAAATAGTCAATTCTCAGCAAGCCGTGGGAAGCGCCATTTCTGATTTCATCACCACTCGCTCTCCAGGCTTCTCTGCAGCTGGTACCAACAAGCCACAGTTAAGATGGCAAAACTGTGTCAATAGTTGAGTCATAAACTTTGATTAGTCGTGCTGCATCTTGTTTGAGATACATTAAACTAAACTTTTAATTCAAAATCAGACATTTCCTATTTAGTGGCCTGAATTCTGGCTTCTCTGGCCTCCCTGCCTGCTGCCTTTGGTGGACTGGTGTCACCGGCCTTCGTCGGCATTACCACTTGCAATTACTTATTTGCATCTTCTAAGGAAAGGATCGTATTAGTCAGCCATCTCCCTGATTTCAAATTCCTATGCTAATTTAAATAGATTCATTTTTCTTATTATTTTATTATAAATTTCAGTAGATATGTTTTTATATTCAAAATCCTACTTTTACTCATTTTACGTATTAATAGTTTGGGGTAAGATTTAGGTTTTTTAGGGTGTTTGTTTGTTTGTTTTAGAGACAGAGTTTCACTTTATCACCCTCGGTAGAGTGCCGTGGCATCACAGCTCATAGCAACCTCCAGCTCTCTTGGGCTTAGGTGAATCTCTTGCCTCAGCCTCCTGAGTAGCTGAGATGACAGGCACCTGCCACAATGCCCGACTATTTTTTTGTTGCCGTTTGGCCGGGGCCGGGTTTGAACCCACCACCCTCAGTATACGGGGCCGGCACCCTACCCACTGAGCCATATGCACCACCCTGGGTTTTGTTTTAAGTAGATGCTGCTTACAAAGTTTGGAAATCATTGCTCCACACTTTGTGTGAGGAGGTGGGGCTCCCGCTGATCCGTGAGGTCACACGGGCTCAGGTGCCTGTCATACACTCTCCTGACTGAGGGGTGGGGAGAGGGAGGCTTCAAGGCCTTCATCCTCTTTCCTCTAAAAAAGGCATTTTCACAGGGCTTGGGAATAGAATGTAATTCTTGTTTTTTTTGAGACAACAATCTCTGTCACCCTGGGTAGAGTGCAGTGGTGGCATCATAGCTCACAGCAACCTCAAACTCCTGGGCTCAAGTGATTTTCTTGCCTCAGCCTCCCAAGTAGCGGGACTACAGGTGCCCGACACAACACCCAGCTAAGTTTTAGAGACAGGAGTCTTAGTCTTGCTCAGGCTGGTCTCAAACTCCTGAGCTCAGGCAATCCACCTGCCACGGCCTCCCAGAGTGCTGGGATTACAGGCGAGAGCCACCACGCCCGGCAGAATGAGGTTACCTGTGTGACGATGGTTAATACTGCCACACTTACTGCCTGAGCTAAATAACGTGCCCAAGTTCCACGGCCAGGAAGGACCTAGGGGGGACTTAGAATGAGGCTGCCTCGACCCCCACCCGACCTCTTCCTATTAGACTCTGGGGACAGTCTGTGACAGCTGTACTCTGTGGGAAGCACCCAGAGCGGGCAGAGTAGGCAGGGCTGATCCAGGACTCAGGGGAAAGGGGATTCTCTCCCTGCTTCTCTGGCTACTGAGGGGCCTGTGAGAGGGGCCAGGGAGGGATAAGAAGGGTGGCTCAGATCTAAGTGTCCCCAGAAATGCATGCACGTGACTCAGGCCAAGTCACTAGATTGCAGAACATGCATTTGTCCGGAGCAGCCCTTTACGTCTGTCCCTGGGGAACCAGACCAGGTGGGGAGGGAGGTCCAGAAGGCCATTTGCTCTGCTCAGTCGCTGGTGTGACCTCCCAGCAACACATGTGGGGAGCATGGCTCACAGAAGATGCTGCTAGGTGCCCCCCACCCCTGGAATGCTGAGGTGGAGGCTCAGCTGGGAAAACCAGTTCACAGCAAGTTGAACCAGTTCCTCTCTGCACTGCCCCCGACAGGATCCTGGCTGTCCTTCCAGAACTTGGCATCAGCCAACGTTAGCACCTAATCTTGTGCTGTAGTCTGGGCTTTTTTGTTTTTTCTTTTAGGGGGTAAGGGGAGGTTGTTTTGTTTTTTTGCATTAAAAAGGCATCTTGGGGGCGGTGTCTGTGGCTCAAAGGAGTAGGGCCCCTTATGCCAGAGGTGGTGGTGGTGGGTTCAATCCCAGCCCCAGCTAAAAACTGCAAAAAAAAAAAAAAAAGGCATCGCTGATCTCCAATAGCTGCGTGCCAGGCTGACTCAGCGGCCACTGCTGTTTCCAGCAGTCCACAAAGCTACTGTGATTACGTGAATCACAAGTCACTGCCCTGTAGAGTGTTCTGTCTCCTGCCCTCTTAGTGATTATTAAGCCCTTTTAACTTCAGTGAGAGGGCTCAGAGACCTTATTTATGCACGAGAAACCCAGTGCCCTGGACGACAGGGACTCAAGCAAGGTCACACAGCTGAGTGGTGGAGCCAGGAGCACTTCTGAGGTGGAGCTGTCTGCTTTCCCTGCCCTACACCTATTCTTGTCTGCACTAGGTTCTGACCCTCAAAGCCAGAGAACTGTGAAAGAATGATTCCTGGTGACCCGACTTTACCCTGTCACGCATTGAATACGGCTTGTGAATGACACCAGAGAAGTGTCAAAAGGTCAGAAAGGAGGCAGCAGGCCTCTCCCTGCAAGCCTGCTTAGGCAGAAACCTAATTATTATCCTGCCGATAAGAGATTAATTTAAATATTAAGTATTTAATATCAATTGAAAGTCTTTGCCTTTAAAAAGATTACAGCTCTAATCCCACATTTACATTATTTCAAATTCCATATTCTGCAGTTTCAGCAGAAAGATCTATTCTTCTCCATGTACTTTGGCTTTAATAGCTTGAGCACCATCAACTTAAATTAGCTCTTCAAAGGCAAATACTTTGTTTACTAAATGTAAATGAAACCTTTAATCTTTCTAAAAGTCATTGAGAAAAACTTTGTGACCCAAGCTCAGGGCAGCATGCCAAGAAGAGGTTGAAGCTTCCTTCCCTCAGATGTCCGCGGCGACACTGCTTTATCTGCAGCTACCCTCCCTGGTTGTGCATAAAAAGTCAGCAGTACCTTGACGTCAACAGCAAAGACTAAACGTGGGCATTCTTGGTCTAAGCAATACCTACTCCTGATGCTTATTTGAAAACCAAAATAAAAAAACAAAAACAGTGGACCATGAATCATCACATCTTTGGTCATGCTATCTTCTATCTTCCAAAAAAACATTTTCCTTGACGTGAAACCGGAGATGATAGATCTCAGTAGGTAAGGACAGGTAGATCTCCCTGGCACACAGCAGGTGCTCAACAAATGTTTGTTGAATGAATGAATGAGCAGAAATCAGCCCTGCTACCTGCTGGCTGTGGAGAGCAGTATCTCACATTTGTCCAGAAGTATCTGGGTGCCCAGTGGTAGCATTTGCATGTCGTAATTAGCTCACTTTGTCATCTTGTCAAATCTATCAGGTAGCGACCACTGTTATCCTCCCAGCCCCATTTTTTTTTTGGCCAGGGCTGGGTTTGAATCCGCCATCTCGGCATATGGGGCCAGCGCCCTACTCCTTTGAGCCACAGGTGCCGCCCTGTTATCCCCTTTTTAAAGGTAAGTCACAGCTAGTGAGCGGCAGAGTAGTTTGGCCAAGTCACTTGACATCCGCCAATCTCAGCTCCTCACCTGTGTTGTGTGCAGTGAATTCCAAGTCTCACTACGATGAGCAAGTCTGTGTTGGGGAGGGCGACTGTTGTCACCTATAGCAAAGAACTGGGTCATCACTTTGAAGTGAGGATTAAATTCAGGTAAGAGCAATGTTAGAGGTTGACGGGGAAGCACAACTACTGTCCCTGCAATGTGGAACGTTCAGACCCAGTTCTTTCAACTCTTCAAGGAACATGACACATGTGCCCTGGGAGAGGCACACGGGAGGTTGAGTTTGCTCATGTGCTGCTTTAACCGACCTCAATCTGCCTCCAATTGAACCAAAACACCCAGGATTTTCCTCTCTTGCAAAAATAGGTAAACACAGAACTTCAAGGACTTGCAAGTCAAAAATCTTTTCTGTGTATCAGACAGAGCTTGAAGTGATGACCTAAATACCGGCGTGAACACAACAGTGAGATCACAGCAATAGCAGAATCTGCCTAAAAAGAGCAGGTAGTTGGTTCTGTGTCACCGTCACATCCTCGGGAGACGCGCTTTTCTTCCTTCTGTTTGTGAGATGTTCTGATAACATTTATTTTTGCCATCAATTCCACCTGAATTTCTGCAGAAAAGACTTGTTTTTAATGCACCTGTTAAATTATCAAGTCATTTTTCTTCTCATCTGCTCACAACTTTGACTCCAAGGGCGCTCATCTGATACGACCCAGAAAGGGTTCCTGTTATTTAGCGCAGATGAACTAGCTACCTCAAGTATTCTTAGAGAGCAAGCCCTTGTGACCAAGCCCACTGGCCCAGAGAACTGTTTTCAACAGCTTTCAAAAAAATAATCCACAAAGGACAGTCACAGTTGACATTTTTTTTTTAAGGCTTCCCATGTGTCACCCACCGTCCTAAACACCTGACAGCTAGTGAGTCACAGAGCACAAGCCCCTTGGGTCCCCACCCCCAGGTACACAGCACGACACAGACAGCAAGGACAGGACAACGGTCAGACAGACCTGTGTGTTCTTGGGTTAGTTACTTTCTGTCCCTAAAACAAGGGCAATACTGGTCACTTCCCATCATGGAAGAGTTGTAAGAATTAACTGCGCTAGCATGAAAAGTATTTACTGGTGTCTGGCACACAGTGAGCCCTCCCTGCGCACTATTTCACAACAGTACATGAGTACAGAGCCAGCTGCCTCTTCTGCTGGCCCTGGGGATGTTATCCAGCCAGTTAGAGCCCTCTCCGCCCCTTCCACCAGCATCCCTCCACCTGCCTCATCACCACGTGGCCAGGGGACTTCTCAGGACAAGGATTTTGAGCAAGCCCACTCTTCTCAGTCACATGAGTGACAGTCTCTGTACACAGGAAGTACCCACGGAATTACAGACGGCCACCTCCAGATTGCTACCCAGACCTGCCCGCATACACCTGCTCTAGGCCTCAGACTCATGGCACTCAGAAGCTCAGGTCCCAGGACAAGAGAAAAAGACCAAAGGGAAAATTTTGTTTTCTTCTGATAATTGTTGTCCTTCTTTAATTATAAAGAAATATAAAAGTCTGAACATTTTTAGGGGTGTCCAACCTTTTTTTCCCTTTGCCACATATTGGAAGAAGACTTGTCTCAGGATACCCTCAAATAAATAAACACCAATCAGAGATATTGGCGTGGATGCAGAGAAAAGGGAACACTTCTACATTGCTGGTGGAAATGCAAACTAATACATCCATTTTGGAAAGACGTTTGGCGAATACTCAGAGATCTAAAAATAGACTTGCCATTTGACCCTATAATTCCTTTACTTGGTATATACCCAGATGACCAAAAGTCACATTACAACAAAGATATCTGTACCAGATTGTTTATAGCAGCCAAATTCATAATTGCTAAGTCATGGAAGAAGCCCAAGAGCCCATCGATCCACGAATGGATTAATAAATTGTGGTACATGTATACCATGGAATATTATGCAGCCTTAAAGAAGGATGGTGACTTTTCCTCTTTCATTTTTACATGGATGGAGCTGCAACATGTTCTCCTTAGCAAAGTATCTCTAGAATGGAAGAAAAAGTATCCAATGTATACACCCC
>CAUYRH010131136.1:0-37930 GCA_963574655.1 Perodicticus potto | reverse complement strand
CACACCAAGACCCCACCCCCCTTGCTCCTTCCCTCTCTATGCTCTTCCTCTCCCCACCCCTTCCTCATTCTTTCTCTTTCTGCTCTGCCCTTCCCTCACCCCCACCGTGTCATTAATTGTCATTAATTGTCCTCATATCAGAATTGAGTACATGGGATTCATGTTTCTCCATTCTTGTGATGCTTTACTAAGAATAATGTGTTCCACTTCCATCCAGGTTAATACAAAGGCTGTAAAGTCTCCATTTTTTTTAATGGCTGAATAGTATTCCATAGTGTACATATACCACAGCTTGTTAATCCATTACTGGGTTGGTGGGTATTTAGGCTGTTTCCACATTTTGGCAATTGTAAATTGAGCTGCAATAAACAGTCTAGTGCAAGAATGCAACAGTTCACATTTTCACTTTCAAGACTGGCATCAAATTTTTTAAGAAAAGACATCAATTCATATAAAGGTCATAGATATAAGTAACTTACACAAATTCATTTTAGAAATGAGGAAGAACTTGAATAGAGTTGGAAAGAATGGCAAATGTTCAAGGGGTAATGTGGAGTATGACCTCTTTGGAAGGGTGTTCATGAGAGAGAAAGATGCAGGAAATAAGACAGGATAAGTATGGGCAACAGGGAAGAAACAGAAAGAAACAAGAGACAGAGATATGTTAAATAAATTTGCAAGCTTTCAAATTCAGGCAGAAGAATATGGATTTGACATTGACTGAAGGTCCCCCCACCCCAGATTCCACCTCCAGAATTCTCAGTTGTTAACATAATCATCAGCGTCTTTGTCATGACAATGTGTCTTTCACCATTTCCAGGAATTCCTTTAAGAAGAAAATAAAAGAAAATAAAAAACGATTGCCAGTTACCATACTGCAGCTGAAATACTGATTGGCATAGCTGTGGGATAAATCTCAAGTTCTCACTGGGTTCACTGCATCTAAAAAATGGGGAATCTTTACACAAGCCCTGTTATTGTGAAAGGTGGCTCCACAAAAAGCCACACTTCTTCTCATCTGACAGAGGAACTGCAGGATCTTGGCAGCGGGAGTTCGGACATGAGAAAGGCAGTGCTGGCGTCCCTGAGTGCTTCCAACGTCGGAATGAAATGACACCGCTGGAGGCGCTGCCAAGAACTCAGATGAATCTCCTCCAAGTTAAACTACCTGGTAAACCTCAGCCTCACACCCTTATATCTCAATATTTTTAAAAGTCATTTTTCCAGGTTTATATTTCTTAATCAGGCCCTCATTATTATCTCCTGTTTATGGAACTTTTTCTCTTCATATGCTACATAGCTTGGGACAGAAAAAGAGTCTACAGTACTCTGTAATAGGGATTGCCATCTCTCCCCCCCCCTTCCATCACACACACACTCACACGCACCCCCAATGTCTTGAGGCATGTTATTCAGGCAGTAATAATGCAGCTCTTAGGTTAACTTACAGAATGAGGGAGGCTCTGATCTTCAGGTCAGAAAAAAATGGATGATGTTTGCAAATGCCATGTCCAGACAAAAACCATCAATGGTTCTCCCACTGACTATAAATTAGAGTCCTACGATCATCCTAGACTCGTATTCAAATCCCTCTACAACATGACCTTCACCTGTGTGTGTAACCACACCTCTCACAAATCTTCTACCATCGCATATAAGCTATTCCACAGGCTTCAAGACTCCTATATCCTCATTTTTGTTCCCTACTTCCCCTGTTACAAACGTCTTTCTCTCCTTTAGTGGCTACATGCTCCCATCTAGCATAGCCCACCTCACAGAAGTCCAATCCATAGAAACCTTTCCTTTCTCCATAGGACCTCGAGTTTGAACCTCTCCTTTCACACACACTGCCTCGTATTGTTACTCTTCTTTTATCTTTTGTTTCTGCACTCACATTATGAATATCTACAGTTAGAATCCATGCCTTATATTATACCCTAACATATTACACAAGAGAAATACGTACTACGAAGGAATTTGAAACTAGAACTCGTCCAATGTGTATCTTCTTTTTAAATCAAAATCTTACTAGTGGACTTCCAAATGAGATGTGGGGTAAAGTGGAGGGAGAATACATGGTCCTATCTCCAGCCCTCCATTACCTTAGACACAGGACAGAATCTCTAAGTTCCTCAGATGAGAAAATGTATATGAACCATGATTTCATGATTTCTGGAGGTGATGAGATAGACTAAATCTAAACATACTCGATAGTAAATCAATTTGAAAATTATTTTAAATAAAAATTTATCAGATATAGTTGGTATCATTATTAAAGTATCATTAACAACATGTGTTTCCTTAAAGAAGACCAAGTTAAGATTCATTCAGATGAATGTCAAATAATTTTTAGGTTCTCTTCTCTATGGTTTCACAGACATTAAAAGAAGACAAAAAAAAAAAAAACATGAGATAAATTAGTTGTTTTCCAATTCCAAAATAAATAACCCAATTGTTACAGACCCACCATCTGTTATGAATATAGAGTACTCAATCTGTTTTGACTGTTTCAGGCTGTTTTATTTATTTCATACGTGTTTAAGAAATATTTACTATCAGTAAGTCATAGTTTTATTTCAAAAGACATAAAATATTAAGGGAAAAAAGAACAAAACCCAAACCTTAAAATACAACCCTATGTAAATGTGAAACTTGAAACAACATATTCTTTCTTTCTCCAGAGAAAACAACCAATGCCTCAGACAACCTTACATATTTACAATCAGCAAGTCATTGTTCTATTTGAAAAGATATAAAATATTAAGGATAAAAACAAAACCCAAACCTCAAAAATGAAACACTAAATAAATCTGAAAGTTCAAACAACATATTTTTCTTTCTCCAAAGAAAACAACAAACCAATGCCGTGACCACCTTCCACCTCTGTAGCATCTCACGGACAGGTACAAAGATAATCAACCTTTCAAAGTGGCATCTTGCAAATCTAATCAACATTACCTAGAAAGTTAATGACTTTGTGATATAATTTGACCAGTTTGTAGTGGTTCTATAAACAGGCAAATATAAGATTTAATTTCAGAGGTATCCTTTGAAAACTATGGAATGATTTTCAAACAGGAGATTCCCAGATTTACAATATTAGACATATCCTAACTAGCTTTCCAGCCAAATGAGATTAAGGCAATGCTTTCACTAGGAAGAATTAAGAAAAATTCTGCCACAAATTGTTAAATAGCTAAGATAAGGCTTATACTGAATTAATTAAATTCTAAAAAGATGTCAAACTGAGTCTGTTAATCATTGTCCCAATGACTTATGTGAATATCGACAGGTCACGTAATCATTGCCCCAATTCTGCTGTCCCAGAATTGCTATGTGACCAGTCGATACTGGTGGAGAAGTTAGGCCAAATATCAATAGTTACTTCTGGTATTAAAAAAATGCCTTGATTCTATAATTTACTTTCTTATGTTTTTAAGAAATGATTAGCTTATGTTGTCTGAATTTGGTAAAATAAACTAAATGCATTTTCAGACTATTATGAAGCACTTCTATACTAGTACTGAGCCAAAAGTCTGGCCCAAATTTGGAAGTTTTTCTTTAAAATTTTCATTTCCAAACATCTGCATGTTTTTCTTTATATTATACTGATTCATATTATTTATGGTTTTTAAAAAGTTTAACAAACTCCTTGCAAATTTTTTAAAATGAATAATTTGTTTATCATTTTGCCATTGATACTCAAAATGAGACAAAAGCAAAAGTTACTTTAAGCATGTCTTTGACACGAAGCACAACATCTGGGAAATGTATTATGGTTTATTATGAAAAATTTTGCACAGGATCATATATTTATGAAGATTGTTTAGCAGTCTTCAAATTATGGTGAGCATCACTGTTAACGATGTGCTAACTCCATATTTTGAGCACACTGTCTTTGTAACGTGGTCAGGACAAGGCCCTCACAATGTCACTGCCACACAACTTGCCGAACAGCCCTAAACCAGCAGTCAGTCTTGACACCTTTCAAAATGGCATCTTGCAAATCTAATCAATATTACTTAGAAAGTTCTTAAATCTGTCTGATAATTCTCTGCATCTCCAATATTTCCAAAAGCTCTTGCCTAGACTACTGTTACTGCTTACACTTGGCCGGATACTTAACTCCTCTGTAACACATCTGAGAGAATCTGTCTACAAATGTAAATCTGATCAAGTCACGGCCTTTTCCATTGCCTTCAAGACAAACATAAAATTCCCTGAAGTAACTTAAAGTGGCCTTCTTTTCCTGGTCAGCCTAGTTCTACAGCCACACGGACTGTTCTCTGATGTACCACCCTCTCCCACAGCTGCTGACTTTGCACACATGCTCAGTCTTCTACGAGAAAGTACATTCTCTTACCCACCGCTCTCGATCATCCTTATGTCTCCATAAGGACATCACTTCTGTCGGGAAGTCTTCTCGGACCTCAAACGTCCTAATTAGGTGTTCCTCCTTTGTGCCCACAGACCCATCACCTTTCACTACTTCTATCATCTCAATATTGAAGAGTGGTTAAGGTCACTAAGAAAAATGAACTGACAAAGAAAAATGAAGAAAAGTGTTTTATGTTCTCAGTAGGTAACAGATACACTGGGGTTGAACCTAATTGTAAAGTCAGTGTACTAAGAAAAGAATCACAGTTAATCAAAACTGCCTTTGAAAATTCTTTAAACTGCCCAGATGTACAATAATACATAATGCTATGTATGTAGCTCAGGATGGTATACAGGCATAAATGTTTTTAAATGCCACAGTATATCGTTTCAAATAGAAATTCTATTCAGGAAGAAAATCATTCAACGTTTTCAATGATCTAAACACATCACCAATATAGAAAGATTCAACTAATGTCATCATCTTCATTTTCTGTGGAAGATGTGCTGGTTTCTTTGGTGCTTCCTTAGATTTCTCTATGGTTTCCAATTAATTTTTCATTGTTTTCTTTTCTCTAAGATTGCTTGGCTATCTAAATAGTATTTATCATTTCTTTGTCAATAGCCCCAAATCCTTAGAATTATTCATACTTATTCATAATTTTTTCTGACTGGTATTAACTCCTGTCAGGTTTCATTAAATCCACAATTGTGGACGTAACACTTGTAAGTGGGTTTGCAGGCAATCAGCAGAACTATTTAAAAATATCACTGACTTTTCCCTCTGTAAATCCTATATTCACCTACTCAACACAGGTAAAGAAAGTTAATATATGTATATGATGTCACTCCATTATGTTCATAAGTGACTAGGAAGTCCAAATTTCAATCTCATAAGGTATCTCAATCTTGAAATTAGAAGTACGGACACCATATCATACCAGGTCTCATATGGTTATCTATCTTACTCTCTCTGAAATTCATAAAAAAACTTTTACACAAAATGCATTTACCTTAATGTTTAGTTATAAATGAACACAGACAAACTGTTAATATGAAAGGCTGGTAATTTTTTATTATTACCATTTTGTATAAAATGGGGGGAAAGATGAATTAACACTACTACATAAAAAAAAATCTTCCCAATGAAATAAATGATTCATTTATACCCACATTTCTGATATCATTTCTCCATGACAAATTGACATTTAGAAAAATGGTTCATTATGTTGCCTAGTGCCCCCCAAATTATTATTGAATAAAAAGAGCACCAAGGAAAATACTAAAGACTTTATTAGTAGAATTTAAAGAACAGAAAAATTTTTCTAACTAAACACAGACTTAAACAAAAGCAACAAAAATAAAAGTTTGACCCGTTTGTTTACCTGCAAATATAACTTTTTTTTAAAAGTCTGTAATTTTCATTATAAAGCCGACCCCGAATTCAAAGCCTAATACATTAAACCAGAGTTGGCATTTAAAGTGCCCCTGTGGAGACTATTCTAATCTTGTACAAAGGAGTATATTATTTGTCAATAATGGTTACCAGATATCTTAGCCAAGGAATATAGTTCACACAAGGGAGGTTAACATAACACAGCTGGGAAAGCACAAAAAGCAAAAAAGTCTGTATTTTTGTTACTGTTCAGATAGATATATAAATAGATGTCTATATATTAGACTATCAATTGGAAAATAAAAATATAAATGCTCTAAGTAAAACAAACATTGTGCCTAAGTTAATAGAATGAAAGGTGAAAGATAAAAAAAATTAACATGCAGGAAATGTTGACAAATAAGTTGATTCATGTTCATCTATTGAAAAACAAGTAAAAGAAACAGTGGCCTTTGAGAGTAAGTATTCAATAGACAATAATCCATTTCTGCAGGTCATAGGATTGTGCAGAGGGGAGGCGGAAGGGAGATTCAAAGAAGGACGCTGAAAAGGAGAGGAGGAGAGACGGGAAAGGGGAGGGGCGGAGTAAAGGTCAGGAAAAACATTTTTACTGAAACCTTTCTAAAACTAATCTGCATTATCTTCTTTCATGATCAAATGACATATTTTCATATGTCTTTCTAACAATTATTTACTCGATCCAAAGCTATTTCTTTAGATGAACAATTATTCCTTTTAAATACAGCTATCAAATAGAAATTCAAACAGACTGGCACTGGTACATTTTGACATCTATTAATTTTCAGCTAAAAAAAATCTTACACATTACTCAAAAAGTCATTTTTGTCTAATTTCTCTTTATTTATTTCATGTTTATTGATGCATTTCTAGAATGATAGTAAAATTATATTCCTAGGTTTCTAGTAGTTTGTTTTGTTTATGCTTTCAGATAATAAATTATTTTAAAATCTACTAACTCTAGGTAATTACACTGAACATGATCAGTCCAAAGATCAATAAGGTCATATAATTCACTTCCGAGACTCCCTTCTCTTATAGCAACAGATTAATTTAAAAATCTCTTGTTTCAGTAATTATCACAAAGAAAACAGGGAACCCTAATGATTTAAGCCCTGAATAGTTTTCTTATTACAAAAACACCTGTTGCTTTTTCCCCAACTTATTTTCATTAAATACAGACGAATGTTGATTTTGTTACCCGAGGACATCAAAAACTAAGAAAACAAGCTTTCTTTCACAGAACCATTCTCAGAACACTTTTCTCAACACAAGTGATTTTAACATGCTGCTCTTTCTCAGGATGGGGTTTTTATAAATTGGTTTACATTAATGTTTCATGCTGGTGCAATTTACCTTTGATACGTTGCTAATATACATGCAAGTTTAATTTCTTCAACACAGTAGTAGTATTAGTATAAAATATATAAAATTGATCTCAGCAAAAAAACACTAAGAGGCTGAATTTAATTTTATAGAAAACTTATGTTAAGAAGAAATTACTGGTTTTCAACACTGGACAACACTTTTTGTGGGACTGTGCTTCTTGAAATAAGGAAAATACAAGAGGTGAGTGCAGGCCCACTGTGTCTTTCTACCTGGAGGCCTTTTCTGGACCTCAGTGCACTGAACTAGATGACGCCCACACAAAGCACAGTGACCTCACTCAACTGAAGAGGTAGGAATTAGTTGGTTAGAAATTAGTTGAAACACTAATAGAATTTACAAGACAAATTCAAGGCAGAGTGGAAGAGAAGAGAGGACTGCACAAACACCAAGCCCCTGGATAAATCTGAAGTGCACATGCACAGAATGAGCCTGCAGCCTTGGCAGGAAAGAGCTTCCTGGCGAGTCAAGCTGTGATCTGAATAGAAATCCAGATGTCACACCCACTGGCTGATGCAGAACTTGTGGCCAGCAGAATAAAAGACCTCACTGAAAATGCGGAGCACTCAAGTGATAACCCTAAAATGTCCAGGTCCACCTGAGTCAATCTAAAAAAAAAAAGAAAGAAAAAAAGAAGGCTCAGTGCCCGTAGCTCAGTGGTTGGGGTGCTGGCCACAGACACAGGGGTTGGTAGGTTCAAACCAGTCTCTGCCTGCTAAAACTACAGTGACAACAACAACAACAACAACCAAAATAGCTGGGCATTGTGATGGGCACCTGTAGTCCCAGCTACTCAGGAGGCTGAGGCAACAGAATGTGTAAGCCCAAGAGTTTGAGGTTGCTGTGAGCTGTGACGCCACAGCACTCTACCCAGGAGGGAGGTAGTGAGACATCAAAAAAAGAAAATAAAGAAGAAGAAGAAGAAGAAAAAGGATCAAGCTAATTTGCCAGTAAATTCACTGCCTGGCAGAACAAAACTCAACAGCCTTTAAAGAAAGACAACAAATTCCAAACTTGACAACATTATAGAAATGAGAATGTCTAGTACATAATTAAAAAGTGCTAAACATGTGAAATAACAGGCAAAATTGACCCACACTGAGGAAAAGATCATTTTCAAGCACGTCATGAGGACAGTTACATTCATCCATTACATATACTACTATATAAAAGTACAATCCTTGAAATAATAGAAAAATATCTTTAAATTACTTATGCTACTTCAATTCCAAAAATATTTTAACTTTACATATTATATTTTTAAAAATACAACATGCACTAAGCACTGCCCTCCTCTGCCGCGTACCCACTATCTTTCCCTTCACTCTATAATTTCCATGTCCTCAGGGGCAGGAATGCACCAGGATGTAAGCTTTGAGGAGCCCTGAATGTTAGCTTTCTGCTTGAAACTTGAGAGGCCAGGCAGGTAAACTAACCTAGTGCATCTTATTTTGTCCTTTCTCTCTCCACACCATTAAAACGTGTTTCCAATTTTCCAGTCTCTTGCCACCTTTATGCTGCTGACACTGGTATTGAGGATCAATATCCTCTCTTCTGCTAGCTCTTTTCTAACTCTCATTCTCATTAAAATGCTCCACAATCCTTTCCAGGGCAACTGTGTGCCATAGACCACCTGTTATTTTTGGTAAGAAATTCCTTGTTAAAGACTGAATTATGTTCCCCCAAAATTCTTACGTTTAAGTCCTAACTCCTCAATACACTTCAAAATATTACTATATTTGGAAACATGGTCTTAAAAGGTCATTAACACTAAAGGAGAACATGTGGACGGGCCCTAATCCAATAGGACCGTGTCTTTCTGAGAAGAGGTGGAGACATCAGGGAGAAGCCAGCATGGAGAAGAAAGTGGCCACGTGCAAGTCAAGGAAAGAGGGCTCGGGAGAAACCACACCTACCACACTCGATGTTACACTCCCAGTCTCCAGAAATGTAAGTTCATCCCACCCGGTGTAGAGTATTCTGTTATGGCAGCCCTAGAAAACTAAGATTCCCCTGAATACATTTTCATTGTTCCTGGAGTGTTCACTCAACCTCCTCCTCACTGGGAAACTCACTTGATGGCATCATCCTTCAAAACATCCTTCCCTTTCCTGGAAGGAATGCGAGCATGTAGCCAGACCTTATACCAACTGCTATTACTTCTAGACTGTTACTCCAATGTTGCATCAATCTTTACAAATGGTAAATTTGATTTAGAACAGTAAATATATTGGGGGGAAGGGCAGAAGAGGAGGAGAGAAGGAGAAGAAGAAGAAAAGAGGACAGATAAGAGATATCATGGCTGAAAATATAAACAGTATTGTGGAGTTACAGAAAGCAGTTTAAAAGTCAGCTATATGTAATACTGGGGTTTGAATTCTAGTTTCCCTGCTAACTACCTACATAATCTGGGCAAATTACTTAATCTCACTGTGGATAATAACAGAACCTACTTCATATTGCTGTTGTGAGTAACATATATTAACATTTGTAAAGCACATAGCCTGGCACATTAACTGTTATGTAAGTGCTCACTATTATCAAGGAAACTTATGTTGGATGGGATTGCTAAGGGAGGAAGTGCAGGAAAAGTGGCCTTGGTGATGAGTGATGGAAAGGTTAAAGTAAATTTGGAGGTAAATGAAAGTTAGGTTCAATCATTATTTTTAAAATAAGTAGGACAAGAGAAAGAGATCTCTTGTTTATTTGTTTTAAGATACATAAGACCTGTACATAGGCTCGGCGCCTGTAGCTCAAGCGGCTAGGGCGCCAGCCACATACACCGGAGCTGGTAGGTTCGAACCCAGCCCGGGCCTGCCAAACAACAATAACTAACCAAAAAATAGCCGGCGTTGTGGCAGGTGCCTGTAGTCCCAGCTACTTGGGAGGCTGAGGCAAGAAAACCACTTGAGCCCAAGAGTTTGCTGTGACGTCACAGCACTCTACCGAGGGCAATATAGTGAGACTCTGTCTCAAAAAAACCCCCCAAAAAACCCTGTACATATTTACAATCTCATAAACCTAGTAAGAAGAGACACAGGATTAGCTTCCAAGAGAGCAAAACATTGAATGAGATTAAGGAGGTCAAAGAGAGTCCGGAGCAAGAGTTTTTCCAATTATAGGTTGTAACCCATTAGTAAGTTATAAAATTAAGCAAGTGGTAACCAGCATTTTAAAAAATAAAGTATGCTAGAGAATATCTGAGAGCCAAAATGAAATAAGGGTAAGTGGTGTTTTAGGCAAGTTTAGGTCAGTTTTACACACACACATACACATAATGTGTATCCAGATGACTAGAGAACAACCAGGGATTGAACTGTGCGGACCTATTTATATAAAGATTTTTAAAAACAAAACTTACTAGGAATGAACCTGTCTTTCCTAAGTCCCCTTCCATCTCCTCCAACCCTTCTGTCCCCAGACAGCGAGTCTAACCCTTCCTCTTTCTCCTTGGTCTACTCCATGTGAAAAGGACAAGTAAAAACCTACTTCCACTTATTAGTCAATATATATTCGCTTCCTTATCATTTTCTTAATGACATTTTCTCTAGCTTAATTTTTAAATATTCAGTGTGTGTATGTATATATATATATATATATATATATATATACACACACAAAATGTATATATAACATACAAAACACGTGTTAATTGACTATTTAGGTTATCAAGAAGGCTGCTGATCAACAGTAGGTTATTAGCAATAAAGTTTTTGACCAGTGAAAAGTTATATGCAGATTTGCAACTGTGAGTGTGTGGGGAGGCTGATTAAAAGATGAAATATATTGTTACTATGGGTCTCGGTAAAGCTTTAAACCTTCTTATCTAGAGTATAAGGCATTTTGGAGAGAGAGAGACTTTTTTTCTGCAGTGAGAAGAAAAAAGGATAGTGACCTGAGAGTGAAGAAGCATTATTCTGTTTAGCAGAATTACATCACCTACGTGTCATATTCATTAGGCAAAACCAAACAGATTTGTACAAAATTGGGTTGTGCTTCTGTAAATGACTAAGATGACCACAAAGATTAATAAATGCATCAACTTCAAAGTCTTATAACTTAAATTTTTATTTTCTTATTCACTTGATATTACTGAGCTTTTAACACAAGAGATAAGTCGCTTTAGGAAAGTCCGATAGGAACATTCGCAAGATATTCATTAACTATAACCACTGTTTTTCCCAACCTATATTACTTAACTTGGGTTACCCCCCCAAACCAAACACACCTCTCAAAATAATCTTTGTTTTTTCCGACATTGTCCACAGAGGATGCATTTCAGAACTGTCGCAATGGCACTAGCTCTGCCTGGTGATCTTACCTGCTTTCCGAGCTTCAGCTCTCTTGCTTACACCAGAGCACACCAGCTCTCCGCGCATTCTGTAACTCTACATAGAGAGTTCCAACTGTTTCCTGGACACTTTTTGTTTTTTTTAAATCTCGATCTCCAAAGCCAAAATTCAATATGTAAACATTTTATTTTTTTGTTATTAAGTCATTTGTATATAGATCATGAATACATTTATGCCATTATGGGATTCAATGTGTTGATTATTTATACAAATTGGAGTGCTTACATCCTACTGATTAACATAGCCTTCACCTTAATATGTAAACATGTAAATGATTAGTTTTGATTACTAGCTTTACTCACCACCTACTAGTTCAAGGTAGAAACCTAAATGTCAGAAGCCTCGAGTCCTGCAGAATAAGTCAGGGAATTCTGTAAATTCTAAGCCCAATGGTGCTCAGTCTCTTCCCTCCCTCACTGTCCCTGAAGACGCTGTTCCAGTGCAGGTCATAATGTCCCTGTGTTTTAATTCAATGCCCCTATTAACTCACCTCTGCCTTTTGGGTTTTCCCTCTCTCACCCATCCCCCACACTCTAGTCAGTTCTCTTTCTAAAATTTCAGAGTGATTGTATTTACTCTCAGGCTTTCTATCCAGCTCATTCCTCACCCCTCTGCCGCACACACTCTAAGCTAGACACACACTCTCCCCCTTCCTTGAATATGTGCCCTTGCTTTACTTTAAGACAAAACCCCTTCCATGCCTTGGCACATGCTGGTTTCTACTTGGAATGTTCTGTCCTGCTCCCTCTTAGCTCTCCTGCTCACTCTTTAATGTAGAGTTCAAACATTATTTCCTCTGTGACCGCAGGCGGAGAATCATGCCGTCCTCTTGTCTTTTCCACAGCAGTTTCCACACAGCACTTTAACATTCATTCATTCATTATTTATTCATTTAACATATATTGAGTCCCATCTATGATTGAAGTTACTAGTTAGCACTACAATTAATTGTTTTGATGTTTTTCTCAACTAGAGCGTGAACTCCTAAAAGGCAGAGGCAATATCATATTCAACGTGGCATCCTTGGAGCCAGACATCGGGCTTAACAGCTAATAGGCTTTTAACAACTTTTGGAGTAAATAAATTAATTTGATGATTTCTAACATACTATTTTCTCCCACTCTCTATTTCTATTCTCCCCAACAAAACTTAAAATTCTGTGAGAACAGAATCATTAGGCATTTAATTTTTAATAACATAGACGGTGAACAGGAATTAAACATCTTTTCTAAAGAGAAACCAGCCCCCCTACTTAGGAGCTGCCTGTAACCTGAAATCATTGAGACCCATTTGTGGTCTCCTAGCAACTAGCCATGTCTTAAAGGAAAAGGTAACATTATTTTGCCTAGTTCCTTATATTTCAAAAATTCTGCTTCATAAAAACCTTTACAACTCCTAAGACAATGATTTAAAAAAAAATTTTGTTACAGATAAACCTGAGGGCCATACAGCTAAAAGGACAAGACCAATACCTGCATACATAGGTACATACATAAGTAGACACATACATACTTATGTACATACGTACACACGTACGTACATACATACATATGTACATACATACATACACACAACAATAGGATAGGACACAAGCTTGCTTCTTTTATGAAAAATAAAATGACTCATGGAAAGATGAAACTTACTTTGCAAAGATCCTTAGGTAAATACTGGTCTTTCTCATTTGTTCATATCCACACTGAGGTGACTGTTTTGTGTGTATTATTAGTACAAGGTGTGTATTAGTATATTTTTCTACCTCATTCTTTAATGTTTATTTGGTCTTATTTAAATCAGGCTTTAAGTTAGAGAATTTGTGCAAGAAAGATCTTTGTGAGCATTTAGTAATAACGTCTACTGACCCAGAAAAGGACTAAAATAATTATTAAAGCTCAACAGTTTTGTCTAAATTTGGCAAATACCCAAGGGTGTGAAGGCTCCTTGTTTCTCCCAAAACTAACATTTCTCTGAAGCCTGAAAGACACTTTCCCAGAATCAAAAGCATTTATTTACTCAAGAGGCCAGGTCTCATTTTCGGGGACCACCTCTATGTCTCTTCATAACTCTATTTTCAATATCTACTATGATTAAATTCCAAGAATATCTTTAAAATATTTGAATTATGAGAGTAAATACTATCCTCATATTTTCTTTAATCTTTTTTGGAAATTTAGATAAAATAGTAATATTTTATTTCACTTAAAGGTGGTGCTTTCTACTATCACCAATACTGCCATTAACAAAAATAATAAGAATGTTAATTATAGCCAATTTTAATGGATTTGGTGGCTGGTACTATATTAAATTATTTGTATATTTAATCATATATATTATGTAACATAATATTATACAAATACATCTATTTGAAGAGGCTTATATGTAAGCCTCTTTAAGCCTACAACCCCTATTTTAAAACTGAGAAAACTAAAGGCTAAGAGCTCTAAAAAATAAAAAAAATCTAACTCACATACCTCTAAGTGGAGTCTGACTCCAAGCCTGATATTAACATAGCACAGTCTAAGATAAAACATACATTCTCTTGCTTCTAGCCCAAGCGGGTCATCTTCATAAGCACCAATTACATTTCTCGGCAGAATTATTGAATACTTCAGGGCTTCTCAAAAATAAGACAGACTATAGCTCATGCATGAGTCCAGGAGCTTGAGGCCAGCATAGACAGCACAGCAAGACCTCCATTTCTACAATATACAAAATATATAAATAAATAAGGTAATATATATCATTTAAAAATCAGATATTAGAAAATAAAACTGTGGTTTTAGCAGTGAGCCATTTACATAATTCCTTTCAGAATTACAGGGATGAGAATAGGTGGACGAAAACTTTGGAAGATCCATCCATCAAATAGCACTTTTACCTCCTGGAACTTTGTAGACTTTCCCTTACCTCATTGTAAAAGTAAAGGTAGGCCTGACATGCATTACAAAACTATTTGTGTGGAGACAAATAGGATCTTGCATGTTACCTAATTGTCTCCTTTACTTTTGCATATTAAAAAAATGAGACGCAGAGAGGTTAACAAAAAATGCCGTGATCAGAGAGCAAAGGTAGTGATTGGTAGAACTAGAAGTAAAATCCAGATCTCCACAGTGCTGTAAATGACAGTGCTGAATATCACTCAGTCATTATTACTGGTAGCTAGAGTTATTTTATATTTAGAAGTTCTAGGAAGTAAAGGTTTGCAGATATTACATAAACAAAAGAGAGATCTATCCTTTTCTAGGGAAGAATGGGTTCCCTATAAGGAAGTGATCAGTATCAGTAAAGCAAAGGATTAACATACATTCAACTAAATTGTCTCTTCAGAAGTCATGTAGTCAATTACTAACATCAGCAGCCTGTTCCAGAGTGCCTAGGGATCAGGAGGAGTAGAAAAAGTAATTATTCTCTCTCTAGATTCACATCCAGAGAGAACTAGAATCACCAGGATACTTCCATTTGTCTATTGCCCAGACAATTGTGGTGACCAGAACATGTGGTCACTCACTTCAAAGCGGGAGAAGTAAGTGGGATTGATACTGACATCAGACTTCCTAAAATATGAGAGGAACTTACAGATTGCTCCTTCCTGTGCATCTAATTGGCTTTTAAATCATGGTTCTATTACTGTTTATTTTCCAGTATAATAAGTGGCAACTTAGCTTTTTGGCTTCAATATTTTTTACATTAAATCTTGTCAGGTCACATACATAAAATAGTTAAGATTTGCTTAACAACCAAATCTAGTTATTAGCTGCAGGTAAAAGGGCATGAATAACAGAGTGCGTAATTAAATGGGGGGGAGGGAAGGGGATTTGTTGTCAGTTACAAAGGACTTCTAATTATGGCTGTTTATCTTTCCAGTGTGTAACTTGGACAAATTATTTATCCTTTCCTGAAATGAGAGCTGTGAGGCCTAATATTGATTGTGGTCAAGATGAAGAGAGATAAGTTGTACACGTCAAGCAACCCATTGCACAGCATCCCACAAAGAGCATCACCGAATTAATGTTAGTTCACTTTCCCATTACTCTTTTTGATCTTTGATCTGAAACTTGTAAGACTCAATGACCTTGCTCTTGAACAAGATACGATTATAATGATATTTGTTCAACCAAATTTAGATATTGTTTTGAAAGGAAGGTAAGAGGTTATCTGATGGACTTAGATAAAATTCCAAAATATTCAATTCTTTACCACATACTGAACAATTAGTTTCATGTGAAAGTCCCAATGCTCTAATGCCTAGTTTTTTAGCCAGCTACATGAGAATTATGTGATAGCACTGCTCCTGCTATTGATATATATGTGTTTTTTGGCTTTAGGCAAAAGTTCTCCTAAGACCTTTGTGGAGCACGCCTAGTAAAATGTTTCATAAATCTTTTACAGAAGTATTAGAAAATTCAATTTGACAAAAAAATAGTGGCTACTCATTAAGTATAAAGTACTATGCTAACACGGGAAAGGAAAGATGGGTAAATTATGCTTTTATCCCTTTTCTTAGGGACTTCACAATCAGATAAGTATAAACCAACAAAAAGGGTAGCTTGCTTGCACTTTATAAAATTTATCAGGAATGCAGAAAATTATTTTTAAAAGGTGATTTTGGTGAAAAGGCTGACATAGAATATTGTAACTTTATTTTTATGAAAATATTTTATGGAGGCACAATTAGTTTGCTCTCTGGCTTTCAAAATAATCTAGGATATGATTGCTGGGAAAGTCATTAAAAACACCTTATTACACTCTGCAAAGTCCAATAGCAGAGGGAATTGTGACTCACTTAAACTGGTACAAATGACGAATCCATGGAAGTAGTTCTCAATGGCAGTTTATAATCAATCATAGTCAATGAATCTATGAGTAAGTGGCACACCAGCCAAAGAACAGAAGATGAATGGAGCCTTTTAGGCTAATTTGGATATAACACAATGTTTAAATAAGTGTTATGAAGTTTGGAGAAAAACAAATATTATAAAGCCCACTTTATCCTTCTAAAATAGGCAGGAAACTGTGCCAAATAAAAGTTATAACTGCCGAGCTTTGTTTAGCAATGTGATGGTGCTAAAATAAACTCTTAGGTAGTCCTGATGTCATGCCAGAAAATAACAATAAGAGACCCAATTTGTCAACATTGTACTAATGGTGTTTAAACAACATGGCAGGTAAAATGATTTAAAAGGAGTAATCCAATTTAAATTACACTTATTGTTTTTGTCTGAAATATTCAATTATACTACAAAGAAAGCATTCACTACCTAATAAACACATGTAGAAATCATACTGCGTGCACAGTACTGGGCTTGATGGTACAGGAATAAAACTAAATCAACTCCACTACCCTTTAGAACACAAAGAACAAAGTATGGAGGATGACACACAAAGAAAATGGAATGTAAGAATTGTTTGAAATCTATAAATTCCTACTTTAGAGAGTAAAACTGATGAAAATAATACTAGTCTGAATGCTCTACAGACTGCAAATACTTTCACATATGTATCTTCCAGAATCCCTGCCTGAAAAATAGGTAAAAGATATTGGGTATAATTATTCACAATAATAAAAGGAAGATTAGACATAAGCCCTCAGCTCCTGGTCTAAATCTTTTCCATTAAAATAGGCTATAATGCCACTCCTTACAGACATGTATTTTATTTTTATAATGCTGATATTAAAATAAGGAAGTAGGATTAAAATATAGTGTCATTTGAAACATGTTGGTTCTTATAATTGATGTGATTTTTAATTAAACAATCAGACAGAAGAATACCTTAACAACCCTATGTGGGGGGAGGGAAGGGGAAACTTAAAAAAGGGTAAATTTTCCAGTTTAGAATTCTAAAGAGCTGGTGGTTTAAAAGAGGTCACATTTTCCAAGAATGAACAAAAGATTTAGTTTTTAAAAGTTTTTAATTTTTGGTTCCGAAAAAAAGCATGAAGTAAAGTAATATAAATATGCAAAGAAGTGGCATCTTCACTTTTATGTTTTTAAAGCAATGCGTGTCCTTTCTGATTTACCAAGGGACCCAGCTGCCAACCACATGCTCTTTGTAACACAAGCTGTAAGAACTTGGCTTTGATTATGAAGGCTTTCTAACTGACAGCACACACATCAATGGGAGGGTCTCCATGTAACTATAAGATGCTATTTTTTATTGTTTATCTCTGGGTTTTATAAAAGCATTAAAAAATGTGAATCCTGACTATAATGGTGGCAAAGTCTAATTGTATTTCACTTTGGAAAGTTATATCATAATATATTTAATATCAGAGAAAGAGCTCTTGGACAGGCTATCTGTGAAGTTGAAAAATCTTGACAAAATCCCTTCAGATTTTGAAAGAGGGAATTCACATTAATTATTTTGAAATTTTCTCTTTAATAAGGAGAGTGGCAAGAGTTTGTCAGGTAAAGTAAAAGTATTTCTTATTTTTTAAATCTCTTAAAACTTGATACTATTAACTTTTTTATTTTAAAACATACTGTTACCTAACTTCATAATTTTGAACATACAAATCAAATATGCTGTAAATATCACTATGAAACAGAATAACCAGTAAAAAGAAAAGATTTTGAAAAAAATGAAAATAAAAACACACAGAGCAAGGTAAGGGAACCTCTAATTCAGTAGTCACTGTTTATTTAAGACCAAATTTAATGTCAACAAAAAAATTCATTCTTGTGTAGAGGGACAAATTAAAAAGTAAAGTATAATCAAATATTGTTATATATACTTCATTTAATTTTTAATAATCTCATGATCTTTTGGAAATAAATTAACTTAATAATAATTTAAATGTTAAACTGTGAAAATGGTGCATGCTGTGTTTAATGAGACTGAAACTGCACATTAATTACCATATTAAAGACCAGACAAGAAAGGAAAATTGTTTAATTTTTATTAACTCAGTATTTTTCAAATTTATTTGGTCATAAAGGTCATCTTTAGCAAAAATTATTTAAATATTTTATCCTCTGGAATACAGTTTTAATGGAAGGAACATCATTTCTCAAAAGATATTTCTCTGGTTCAAGTTATGTTCTTGCTTCTACTCAATTTTAACCTTTTCCCCCAATGCAAATCATTGGAAATGCATTCAAAGCAGGTCTGGTACAACTTTTTCAGAATCTACCTTTGGTCTTTTGAATTAACAATACCAGATACTATCCCTGATGTTCCATCACCACTGTCACTGCTTTGAGCCATAGCAATTTGAACAACCTTGGGGTTGCTAAGGTGATACATTGAAGCATTCAGGGTGACTTGCGGAATCTTAGTTAATGCATCTCTAGTCATCACGGATCTGCCATCCCAGTTCCTGAGAGGATGATGGCCTATGTCAATGCCTTCTAACTCAAGTCCAGTTCATACAATACATTTTTCACAAGTTCCCATTCATACTGCAATACCAGTTCCAGACCCCTGTCAATATCACAAAACCTACTTCCAATGACAGCCAGTAGAGCAATATATGTATATATAACAAGAGGTAGAAAGGGCGAACTGTACAGGCAGTACCCAAGTTACGGATAGCTGACTTATGTACAACTCACACTTAAAAAACAGAAGCTATTACAGATATTTGATAAATATATTCATTCCAACTTACATACAAATTCAACTTAAGAACAAATCTACAGAACTTATTTTGTTCATAATCGGGATTGTCTGTAGTGTTTAAATGCAGGAGTTGTTTCTGGTGATTTTAATCATGTTTTGGTGGTATTTGTTTATGATGCTAACTTATATTCAACAAATCTTCAGAAATGGAGCTGAGTCCTGTTTCTCTGCACCACGGGAACTATAAGGAAACTGTATATAATGTTTAAGAGAAAAGGGAAAGCAGGATATTACAAAAGATCTTATGGAGAGAATGTTCCCAAAACAGGTGAAGCAAGTTTTACTTGAAATCAACATACAGTATACTACAGCTCAGCTCAAAACATAACAGGATAATATATATTTTTTACTTTTAGTGAACATTTACCACCACGATTTACATTTTGCAAGTAAAAAAACCCAAATCTTTCAAAATAGTGTTGTGAAACCTGCATAACCATTGTTAATGGATGCTCAATGATTATTGGCCAACTTTTGAAATCTTAGTTGTGAACTCAAATTTTTCAGCAACTGGGAAGGACTGAACTATATAGGATGTCCTTAAAGCCTCACAAAAAGGTTTCCCACACATAGGAAAAAACTATCAAACTCGCATAATAGCAGATAATTTTGGAACATGCTCATCACGAAGCCCCATGTGGGTATGGAAAGAGGTGACCAACATGTAGACAATATTTTGTAAAAATTTTTTGAATATTTTGTTAAGTAAAGATACATTTAGCTACAATTTTCCATTTTCACTATGTATAGTAACATATAGGATACCCTGTATTACAGTGGTGACTCTTAGAAACGTTTATTCTCTTTAAACTATCAGCTTAGAATAGAGATCTATTTCTATCTGGTTGAAACCTTTACACAAGTAGGAATATATATCAATAATAAAATTTGGAGACACAGGAATAATTGTTTTTTCCAAGTAATTCATAATCTAGATGCCATATCTAAAAGTAGAATCACACTGTGAAAATTTAATTTGAAATCAAAATCTAGTCTACCATTTATGTTCCACATTGTCAACAAGTGGCATGGGCATGGTCGTTGACCCCTGTAATCCCAGGGCTTTGTGAGGCAAAGGTGATAGGATCACTTGAGGCCAAGAGTGCAAGGTCAGCCTGGCAACATAACAGGATCTTGTCGCTATAAAAAATAAAAAAAATTAGCCAGGCATGGTGGTCTGTACATCCAGTCTTAGCTATTCTGGAGTCTGAGGACAGAGGACACTTGGCTCCCAAGAATTCAAGGTTATAATGAGCTATAATTGCATCACTGAACTACAGCCTGAGTGACAGAGTGAGACCCAGTCTTTAAAAAAAAAATTTAAAAATAAAATTATGAATAAGTAGATGTACTTCTTATAATGATTGTGATGTGTTATTTCTATCATCACAGAATAAAAATTAAAGAACTTTTTAATAAATAAAGGAAATGCACAGTTTTCAAATATAGACACCTAGTTACTTTCCTAGTAAATTACTTAATCAATCAATAATTTTTCCAAGTATGAAGGACTGATAATAGCATTAAAAATAGAACTTTTTTCAGGGATAACTCTCATTTTTAGTTTTTTCCCAATCTATCCAACAGTCATTTCTCTTCTCCTTCTTTCCTGATTAAAGAAAACCATTTGTTCACTCTCCATAGATGAACCAAGAATGAAGCTTTGACTAAGCAAGTAACTGAAAGTATGCTATCCTCCTTAAGTGATGGTTTCAGGAAAGGGATTATGACAATGTTTTAGAAAGCCCTGAGAAAAAAATCTTTATAAAGATATGATAGATATGATGCTGGAACAGTGGCTGCCATCTTGAATTTTTTCTCACAAAAGAAGACCTAATGAGAACAGAAGAAAAGAGAAAAAGAATCTGAGTTCATAATGATATTATGAAGGTATTAGATTATCCAACCATAGAAAATCCTCTGTGTTCAAACTTGTTTTGTGAGATAATTAACTCATTATTGTTACCTATAATTGAGTCTTTTTTACTTGCACCTGAAATCATCCCAACTAAAAAACAAGCTAAGGACCATATTTATATAACTATCTTTAAAATGCACTTTACAGTACGCAGTGTTAACTAGTGAAAATCATGAAAATATTTAAATAATTCCAAATTATATCAATAGTTTATTATAACCCCATTTAGGATATAACTCCAACATGCTCAGTACTAGTTTGGACACTTTTAAATATATTAAAAATGTGTAATTAATGAGGTAAAAACACTTTCAAAGTACTTTTCATGCACCTTGCATAAATAAAGGAATATGGGCCATATGCATAAATTATGTTTGCTCATTAAAGGAGTTTTTTTTAATTACTACATTCCTTCTAATTTCAAGGTACTGAATGAAAGAGATGCTGTGAGGGACTACTATATTCAAGCAGGTAACAACGTAATGGAAAGAACATACCTACACAGTAGATTAAATACATGCCTCATTGACTTACGATACAAATGAGAAACAAGGAAAGGACAAATTGATAGGGACTAAAACTTTTAATAGACAAAGCAGGTCTGCAGAAAATATTTCCGCTGAAGCATATAGAGTTAAAAAAATTGAAATTAGGGAAAAGGAGAAAAGAAAGGTGTGGATCGTGATTAAAAAAACCTTTAACATAGGGGAAAATCTTACACGTAATGGAATTCCTATAATAGAAGAAGAGGAAAAAAATCGGATAGAATCAACATTTAAAAAAATACTGGCCAACAATTTTCTAAAACTGACAAAAGATATCAAGCCAGAGTGTTGTTAGAGCATGGTGAAGTAGTAAGTTCCCAACTTTCCTTCTGCCCAAGGAGCACCAAATAAACGTCTATCCAGGAATCAGTTCCCTCTGAGAGAAAGTCAAGTTCAATTCTCCAATTCAAAGACTCCTACCCACTGGGCAACTGGAAAAACATCTACATGAAATGGGTAGGAAAAGCCAAGGTAGACTTAGGCAAAGACCTGCCACAGGCACTGCACCATAAAATTGGAAAAGGAATCTTTAACACTCAGATTTTCCCTGTGGAGAGGAGGGTCTGGACCCCACACATGGGGCCCTACTCCTAAGTGTTTCGATGGTTTCACTTTTTTTTATTGTTGGGGATTCATTGAGGGTACAAGAAACAAGGTTACACTGATTGCACTTGTTAGGTAAAGTCCCTCTTACAATTGTGTTTTGCCCCCAAAAGATGTGGCACACCCCAAGACCCCACCCCCCTCGCTCCTTCCCTCGCTTTGCTCTTCCTTTCCTCACCCCTCCCTCATTCTTTCACTTTTAATTCACCAACCACAGGAGAGGAAGAAATTAGACACACAGGTATCTTTCTAGACCTTAGGGGGAAAAGTGGTGGTTTATACAGAAACATAAAACCTTCCAGGAACTACATTCCCCTGAGAGCAGTGCAGAGAAAGGGCTTAAAAACAAAATAGCAAGGCATTTAGTTCCTACCATCCCTGTGTGAACAGGGAATTTATAAAACACAGCATCAGCTAGCCTGGTTTCTGGCTAACTTACATTAGGGAGTAAAAGGGACAATTAATACACTGCTGCCAGCCTAGTGAGAATCAGTACTGCACCAAGCACTCCAACTCTCACAACATCCATCTAAGAGCAATCTCATCCTAATCTCCTACTTCTGGGAGCAGAATGGACAGACACACACATCTTTCTAGATCAAAGGACAAACAAAGCGTTTAAAAACTAGAACCTCTAGGGACTTCATTCTTGCCCATGGAGCAACAAATAAACATCTATCCAGGAATCAGTTCCCTCTGAGCATGCAGAAAAATAGCTTACAAAACACAACCCCCTGTTTTTCTCCACAAGGGGTTTAAGAAATCTCTCAGCTCAGTCCAAGAATCCCCTGGGAAGGTACAAGGTCCTTCCTAAAGCTTGGGGCAATCTAGTACTCTAGGGAACCACAGTCTACCACGGACACAAAATAACATCTTGGCAGCTGACTCTCTCACACAAATATCAACCAGTAACTGGGAGAACAATGATATAGCTCTTCAAACATCTCCCAACTCAAGTAAACAGGGTGTGGCTGATGCATACTCACAAGTATGACCCTCCATCACCAAAAGTAAGCTGGGGGACCTAACTTACTACACTCTGTTTAGAAGAGAAGACAGCAAGTCACAGATAACTCGAGAGGCTCATTAAACCTGCTAGAACAACCCATAAGCAACTCAAGACCAGTACTTTTCTCTCTGACATACTCAGGGACCTATCCCTGGAGCATCAGAGACAAGCCCACAAGCTGGCTCCAACATCCCTGGATCTCAATAGAGTGTCCAAATAAGGAAGAAACAGTGAAAAAACTCAGAAAATGTGAAAAATTAAAGTGAAAGGTCACCCTATAACAAAAAATAATAACTCATTACTAATGGGTATCAACCTAAAAGAAAAGATTAAAATAATGAAGAATTTTGAACATGGGTTGAAAGTAAGCTCATGGAAATACAAAGACAATGGAAACCCAACACAAAGAAGCCATAAAGATAGTGGAGGCAATGACTAAAAAAATTGAAATATCAAAGAAAAACCCAATAGAACTTCTAGAAATGAAAAATTCCTTCAAGGAATTACAAAGCACAAGGGAAAGCTTTAAGAACAGGCTAGATCAGGCAGAGAAAAAAATCTCAGAATTTGAAGATAAAACCTTTGAACTAAACAGGTCAATTAAAGAGAAAGAAAGGAAGGAACAAAGCCCACAACAAATGTAAGACTATGTAAAGGGGCCAAACAAAAGAACCATAGCGGTATCCCTGAGGGCAAAGAAGAAAATTCATAAGGGTTGCATAATTTATTTGAGGGTATTATTAAGGAAAACTCCCCAGGCTTTGCTAGAAATCTAGATATCCAGGTACAAGAACCACACAGGACTCTTGGGAAATTTCATCATAAAGAGGCAGTCACTGTGACACATACAGATTAGGCTGGCCAAAGGAAACATGAAAGAGACACTCCTGTGAGCAGTAAGGAAAAACCAAGAGATAACTTACAAAGGAAAACAGATCAGACTAATTGCAGACTTCTCAACTGAAACCCTACAAACCAGAAGGAAGCCAGGATCTAGCCTCAGACTCCTAAAACAGAATAGTGTCCAGCCTAGAATCTTGTATCCTACAAAACTAAGTTTCTTATATAATGGGAAAATAAAATTTTTCTCAGACAAGCAATTGCTGAGGGAATTAGTGAAGACCAGACGTGCCCTGCAGGAAGTATTCAGACCTGCATCATACAATGATAAGCACAACAGGCAACTACCAGTGTAAAACTATCCAAAAGCTAAAGGTCAGAGCCCAGATACCACAACATTTCAAGAGGTAAAACAAAGTAATAAAGATCTACATAACAGGATGAACAGACACCTACCACACATATCAATACTTCAATAAATGTGAATGACATGAACTCTCCACTGAAGAGACATAGGCTGCTTGAATGGATAAAAAATTACAAGCCAAGTATCTGCCATATCCAGTAAAAACATTTAACTCATAAAAACAATGGGGAAGAAAAAGTCAGTGTGACCATTTTCATATCACATGACATTGACTTCAAATCAACAAATGAAAGAAAGAAAAATGGTTACTACATAATGGTGAAGGTAACAACTCAACAAGAAAACTTAACAATTCTAAATATTTATGCCCCTAACACAGGCGCACCCAGATTCATAAGCCAAATTCTACTTAATTTAAACAAAATGATTAACAGCAGCACCATAATCACCAAGGACTTCAACACCCCAGTACCAAAGTTATTAGCACTAAATGATAATGAGGACACAAGTTATCAAAATCTGTGGGATACAGCAAGAGCAGTCCCAAGAGGAAAACTTACAGCCTTAAATGACTAAATCCAAAAAACAGAAAGATCATAATTCAACAATCTAATGAATGTTCTCAAGGAACTGGAAAAAAGAACAAACCAATCCCAAACCCAGCAGATAAAAGAAATAACTAAGATCAGAGCAAAACTAAATGAAATCCAGAACAAAAGTACTATACAGAAAATTAATGAAGCAAAATGTTGGTTCTTTGAAAAGATAAAATTGACAAGCCTCTAGCTAAATTAATCAGAAAGAGAAAGGGACTCAAGTAACCTCATTTAAAAATTAAAAATAAGAACTTACAATTGATATCACAAAAACACAAAATATCATCTCAGAATACTCTAAAAATCTATATGCTCCCAAACTTGAAAATGTAGCAAAAATGAACAAATTTTTTGAAACACACAACCTGTCAGGGAAGTATAGATTAGTCTTCAATAGACCAATATCAAGCACCAACACTGAAGCAGCAATAAAATCTTCCAACAAAAAAAAGACCTGAGCGAGACACTTTCATACACAAATTTTACCAAACCTACAAGGAAGACTTGCACCTATAACTGCAGAAATGATTCCTTCACATGGAGAAGGAAGGAATCCTCCCTAACGCATACTGCAAAGCTAATATTACATCAAACCAGGAAAGGGCACTACTAATAAGAACCACAGACTAATATCTTTATGAATACAGATTCAAAACTTCTCAATCAAATCTCAGCAAACTAAATTTAACTGCAAATGAAAAATATAATTCATCATGACCAAGTGGGCTTCATCCCAGAGACACAAGGATAGTTCAACATACATAAATCTTTAAATGTAATTTGCCACATAAATGAATGCAAAAACAAGGACCATATGATCCCTTTCAGAAGATGCAGGAAAAACATTCAATAAAATTCAACACCCCTCTATGATAAGAACACTTAAGAAAATAAGCAGAGATGGGGCTTATTTCAAAATTATAAAGGACATATAAGACAAACCCATAGCCAATATCAAAATGAATGGGGGAAAATTGAAAGCATTTCTGCTTAGAACTGGAACCAGACAAGTTTGCCCACTATCATCACTTCCATTCAACACAGTGCTGGATATTCTAGCCAGAGCAGTCAGGTAATCTGAGAAAATCAAGGATATCCAAATGGGGAAAGAAGAGGTCAAATTATCATTCTTTGCTGATGATATGATCTTGTATCTAGAAAACCCAAACATTTAGCCAGATAGTTTAGAGAACTTGTTCAGGATAAGACAGCTAGTAAGCCCCTCCCATGCTAAAGTTCATCACTGGTATCATCTTCTTCCAGAAGTCACAAATTTATATATTTCTGGAAGTCATGCAAGTGATACCAATGAATGAAGTGAGCCCATATCTAAAATAATAGGGTGTGCTGGGGACTACAGAAAACTAGGAAACTGCTGCCCAATTTAAATGCATTCATATCAATTAATCGAAGTCATGATTGATGTCTTGGAAGAGAAAAAAATATGTAGTTAAGTTTACAGAAAGGATCAAGAATTTAAAACTGCTGATTTCATCTAAGTTATTCATTTAAATTAGAAAACAATATGGTTGTTAATATGGCTTGAAAAGTAACACGACTAATAGTATCCTAAGTTCCTTTTTGTTTTGTCATTCCTCAAATTATAATGTATCCCTTTCCTCTCTCCTCATAAAATCCTGAGTGTTCCTAGTTTCTTATTTCTCAGCATCCCTAAATTTTACTAGAAGGCTTGAATTTGCCACTAAGGGTGTCATGTTGAACCTTTTTCTGGCTACCCTACTTGTAACCATTCTCTTTCAGTATATTATACATTCAAAATTTGCCTAGCAAGCCTGCTGATTTCCATCCTTCACACATCCCCAGGCCCTCAGAGTTAAGTTTCAGTATCACATCAATGCTGGTGGGCTGGCAACGTTCCAGAACCTCATCAACTGGTAACCTTTTCTATCCTTTTGATCTTAAATATGACTTACAAGTGATGTTGATGAATTGTTTCAAGGGACCAGATGTGCTGTTCGTGGTAGAGATCCCTGTCACAATCATGGAGAGATAAGAATCCTACATAATACATTATAGACATTCAGCTGAGTTAGAGACTATTGCTGCATTCACACCACCTTTTGTCTCAACTTGGTCATAGTTTACTGCTTTATAGGGCCAATCAAAATGTTTAGCTTGACTTTCCTAGGACAAACTAATAAATGATTCAGGCATTCTTAAATCAGTTTTACTACAATGAATCAAAAACACAGTGCACTATCTTTTGCATTTCTTAGGTATAAACACTAAGTCATACCCACAACTCTAGTCACACATGGGTTCTTAGATCTCCTGACCTAGAGCTCTCCTTACACTAAGGCCTTCATAAAACATTGGTAATGCAATTTTATTTCTTTTTCTAGTACTACAAAACAAGCAAGAGAAACTTAAGAACACTAAGATGAGTGTATTGAATAGAAATATAAGGTGAGTCACATATGGAAATTTAAACTTCCTATTGGTCACATTTTAGAAAGTAAAAAGAAACAGATGATGTGAATATTAACAATTTATTTAAATATGTTAAATACATATATTCAAAATGTTATTTCAATATATAGAAATTTATTGAGACATATTACATTATTTTTTCATCCTAAGTAATACTAAGTTTTTGAAATTCAACGTATAATATATATTTATAGCACATCTCAGTTTGGACTAGCTTCAATACCATCAATGGTACCATCTTCAATAGCCTCACGCAGCTAGTGGCTACCTTATTAAATGGTGCAGCTCTAGACAAACCTCTAATCCAATGCACAGTGATTTAGCTTCCTGTTTGAATGCAGCTATAATCTCTTCTTTTCATCTCATCCCTTCTATTCTAAGATTCTGTTTCCTTTTAAAATGTCTTACTCTAGTCTAAACACCATTTTCTTAGGTCAATGGTTCTGAATAATTTTTGAAATATGGTCCCTATTGAAAAGCTGATAAAAATGTGGATTCTTGCTTTAGAAAAATATACATTTGCATCATTATGAATTGAATTGTGTCCTCTCTCCAAAAAGGAATTTTAGAGTCCCAATTTCCAGTACCTAGGAATGTGACCTTATTTGGAAATATGGTATTTATAGAGGTAATCAAGTTAAAATGATATGTTTGGAAGATATGAGGAGATACAGGCAGAAGATGGTCATCTGTACACCAAGAAGAGGGGTTTAGAACAGATCTCTTCCTTAAACAAGAAGGAAAAAACCTCACAAAATCATGATTTCAAACTTCTAGCCTCTGGAACAATGAGAAAATATATTTCTGTTGTTGGACTCACTCAGTTTGTGGTATTTTGTTACAGCAGCTCTAGCAAACTAATACATGCATATATACATGTAATTTTACACATACTTCCAAAGAGCTCAGAGATGCTTCTACTAAATATTCTTTAAAAACACAAGTTAGGAACTTGATATAGGATAGACTAAATTAAATAACATTCACATAGCTTTTCTGCCATCTATTAATATTATTATATGAACTAATATTTTTCCTAAGATAAGTGAATTCTCAGATCAGTCCACTTCCCATAGCAACAGTAAAAATAACAGTTCTTAACCATCCTCAGAATTTCTGTGAATCTCTCCATATTTGTAAGTGACCAAATAATTTTTTCCTATATATATATCATTAAAATGGCTTATAGATGATACAAGTCAAGTCACTGTACATTATACAATTCTGGCCATAGTGGCTTGGAACACAAGAGCACAAATGCAATCACGTAGCAGTAGGCTATCAGTCCAGTAGGTGGCTTAGAACACATTTTATACAACATGTTTTATCCTCAATGATGACATGCCTACAGCCACTTTCCTGGGGATTTGAACATAAGGTTTAGACAAAGGCAAAGGGAAGGACAAAAGTCAGATATGAACAAAATACATTCAGAGAGAAGGCACCCAGTAAAGCTTCAAGAACAGTAAAATCTTCAGGTTAAGAGATATACAGACTAGAGAGAGCAGGGGTCATCTGTGGCCTTGTGTTGAGGTTGAACTGTTTATTCCCTGATAGCTCCAATGATTTGTGAAAATAAGTAAGAACATGGCCAAGCAATACAAAAAGAAAAGAGGAAAGGGGAGGGGAAGGGAAAGATGAGAAGCAGAGGGGAAGTGAAGGGGAGAGGGTAGAGGTAAGGAAAAAGGAAAGAAAGGAGAAAAAAGAGAAAGGGTTCATGTCTGTACCCTGTGGAGTTATTTTTACTCTTGAATTGTACTTAGACTTTTGTACTTCAACTTTCTTAATCTAGGATGCCTAAGGACACTTCTCTACAGACTAATCATTGCAATTTTTTTTTTTGTGTGTGTGTATATTTGATGCATCTCAAGATAATCAAATACTTCTTTTCCTAGAAATAAGTTCTATTGATGTATGATTTAATATGCCATAATATTTACCTATTGTAAATGGCAAATTTACAATGATCAATGATTTTTAGCAAAGTTATGCTTGTATCATCATCACTGTAATCAGTTTCGGGACATTTCTATCACTTTCAAAAATTCTCCTTGGGCCCATTTGTAATTAACCATTATTCCTACTCAAAGTGTTAGCAAACAGAATCTGCTTTCAATATCTATGAATTACTCCTTTCTCTTGATATTACATATAAATGGGATCATACAATAAGCAATGTTTTGTGCCTGGTTTCCTTTGCTTGTTGAGGTTCATCCATGACATAGCATATATCACAAGTTCACTTATTTTTATTGCCAAATAGTACTTCATTGGGTGAATATACCGCATATTATTTATCCCTTCACTGTGTGATAAACATTTAGATTTTTCCAGTTTGGAGCAATATGATTAATGCTATAATGAACATTCAAGAATGTCTTTGTGTGAACCTACATTCTCATTTCTCTTGAGCAAATAACTATAAGTAGAAAACCTTGATCATAAGGTAGGTGTATGAGGTCCAGAAAGTATCCAGTCAGGTGACATTAAAAAATGGAGAGATATAGATTGCTGGATACTTTCTGGACAGCCTTCATTTATTCTACTTTTTGAGGAACTGCCAAAGTGTTTTCTAAAGTGACTATAAGGGTTAGCCGTAAAAAAAGAAGATGGATCTGTATCTTTTATTGTCTACCTGGATGGAGATGGAACACATTCTTCTTAGTAAAGTATGTCAAGAAAGAGGAGAAACGCTATCTAACGTACTCAATATTATTATGAAACCAATATATAAACACTTACACTCATAGGAATGATAAAACACAAATAGAGTCTCCCAAAGGGGAGGAGTGAGAATGGGAGGGAGGGGAAGAGGGGAGAGCAATTGGTGGGAGGAGAGGGGGCATTTGGTGGGATCTAACCTAATGTGCACAATATAAGGATATATTTCAAAATAATTAAGAGTAAGTTTTCAGAACCGGAAACAACCTGTAACTCTCTTCCCTTTTGTGGCTATCACCGGAGAGCCAGCGACCAAAATGAAGTTCAATCCCTTTGTGACTTTGGACTGAAGCAAGGAACAGCAAAAGACATTTCAATGCACCTTCCCACATTCGCAGGAAGATTATGTCTTCTCCTCTTGCCAAAGAACTGAGACAGAAGTACAATGTTCAATCCATGCCCATCCGAAAGGATGATGAAGTTCAGGTTGTCCGGAGGCATTATAAAGGTCAGCAGATTGGCAAAGTAGTCCAGGTTTACAGGAAGAAATATGTCATCTACATTGAGCGGGTACAGCGGGAAAAGGCTAATGGCACAACTGTCCATGTGGGCATTCACCCCAGCAAGGTGGTTAATTACTAGGCTTAAACTGAACAAAGACTGCAAAAAGATCCTTGAACGAAAAGCCAAATCTCGCCAAGTAGGAAAAGAAGAGGGCAAGTACAAGAAAGAAACAATTGAGAAGATGCAGGAATAAAATAATCTTATATGCAACTTTCATTAAACACTGCTAAAATGAAAAAAAAATAAATAAATTTTAAATGTCTTACCACAAAAAGAAGTAAATGGGGTGATGTATATGTTAATTAGTTTGATTTAAGTATTTCACATTCTATATCAAATAATCACATTGTACTCCATAAATGTATAGTTATGATTTTACTTGAAAATTAAATAAAAATTAAAAAAAATAAAGTGACTGTGAGATTTTACATTCCCAACAGCAAGTTTTGCTACATCCTTCCTCATGCTTGTTATTGTCCATTAGATTTTAGCTATTCTAGTTGGTGTGTCGTGGTGTCCAATTTTAGGTGTAATTTGCATTACCTAATAATTAAATGAGTTTGAGCATCTTTTCATATGATTATTTATTAGTCATTCTTACATCTTCTTCAATGAAATAGCTACTCACGTCCTTTGCCCATTTTTCAATTTTATTGCTTATTTTCCTATTATCGAGTTGTGTTTTTTATGTATCCTGGAAACAAGGCCCTTATCCAATGTATGATTTTCAAATATTTTCTTTCAATTTATGGCATGCAGTTTGACTTCCTAAATAATGTCCTTTCGAAGTTTGTAAGTTTTTTTTTTTTTTTGTGAAATCCCATTTATCAATATTTTCATTTATGCATTGTGCTTTTGATGTTGTAGCTAAAAACTCTTCGTGGAAACTAAGGTCGCACAGATTTTGGTTTTTTTCATAGTTTTAGCTACTACCTTTAGGTCCATGATATATTTTAATTTTTGTGTTTCATATGAGATAAACATCTAAGTATATTTTTTTCAAGTAAATACCCAATTGTCCAAGCACTGTTGGTGTAAAAGACTATCCTTTTCCCATTAAATTGTCTTGGCAATACTGCTGAACATGAATTTGCCATAAATCTGAAGGTTTACTTCTAGTCTCTCAATTCTGTTTCACTGATTTAATGGCTGTCTTTATTCTAGAAAAACACTGTCTTGATCACTGTATCTCTGCAATAACATTTGATATCTGGAAGAGTTAATCAGGTTTTGTTTTTGTAATTAAAGATTATTTTCGCTATTTTACTGTCTCCTTTAAAATTCTATACAAATTTAGAATCAGTGTGTCAATTTCCAAATTCCAGCTGGTATTTCGATAGAAATTTGTTGACTATGTATCAATTTGTGAGTATGTTTTTCAACTTACTTATTTTCTTTAATTTCTCTCAATAATGTTTTATAGTTCTCAGTGCATGAGTCTTGACTTTCTTATGTTAAATTTATTCTTAGGCATTTTATTCCTTTGCTGTTTTTGCGAGGGCAATGCTTTTGTTTTAGAGGTGAGATCTTACTATGCTGCCCGGGTTTGCCTTGAACTCCTCAGCGCAATCCATCCTTCCACCTTAGCCTACTGAGCAGCTGAGATTACAACCTCAAAAACAGGATAAGGCAGGGATGGAGACAGTCCTATGGAAGAATTTCAGAGACTCCCCAGGAAAATCACCATGGATTTGCTAACAAACCTTGGCACATATGAGTGTTCTCAGGTGAATAAATACTAAGCCAGAATCTGAAGCAAATAATATGGAAAGATGGCATCAATAGAAATATGATCATTCTGGAATTTTCTCAAGTTACCTACTGCAAAGTCTTTTTTGTTCGATGTGATAATGCTGACTATCTTCTCATAATACTGACCATCATTCTAGAGAACGTAAGAATATGAACTCTTTTCCTGTAGGGAACAAAAGTACTCTCACTATTTTCTTTTATTAATGGCCATTTCCTCATGATAGAAAATATGCAAGGGTTTTTATAATATTTCAAAAGTAGATGTATGAATGTGGTTAATTTATTATTTTACAAGGTAAATACTTTCTCATTCTCTCCTGTGTGGCTATGAATAATGTATAGGTCTCTGTTATCATTAGAAAAAGGATGGGCTTGAACTACAGGACCTAGGGCTACACGAAATCCACATTTCTATAACATATAATGTCATTCCCAGCACTAATGCTTACATATAAAAGCCCACTATTCCTAGGAAATACACTCAAATTGCTTGTTTGGTTTGGTGATAGTTTTTACTAAATTAAGCATTTATTCAGGACTTACAGATGAACGTGTATGATAAACTAGCTGGATAAGATTAAGAGCATAATCTGTCATTCTAAAGCTGAGTTTCTGAGTAATCTCCTTGGCAGTACACGTTGTTATCCCCTCTGTGAGTAGACATTCACTGTTGGAAGCAACAAGCTCTTTGATACTTAAAAATTTTGGATTCTGTTCTATTTTTAAAAGCTACTATATCAGTATTCATCAACTGCTTGACACAGCCATTCATTTATTTTCAAAAAGGCTATTCTATAATCACACTTCCTTCCAGGAAGCCTACCAACTAAGCAGAAGCCTAAATTACTGATAGCAGTTATACAGGGACCTTCCTGTTGGTTAAGAAGCAAGATTAATTAAACTAATGTGCTAAATCTCAAGCTAATAATTATGCAAAAAGTGGTTAAAATGCTTATTTCGTTTTTAGTGGTTGTGTACCTTTAATATGAAACTAAGTAGGGTAAAAATTCTAGAAAACTGTATTTCTTATTCGTACTTTTAGTAAGGCTGATTTAATTACTCTCTAACTATAGAAAATTACTATAAATTACTAAAATTACTAAAAATCACTCTCTATAAGAAATATTATCAATATCTATTGATAGAAGTGATTATAATTTTGATATATTGATTATACAAAAGTAATGAAGGCATTAAAATAATTCCTTTTATGATAACTAATTAGGAGCCAATTAAGCATAACTTTTCAAAATGTTTCATAAGAAAGATCCTATCTCTAGGAAATAATCAAGTTTCTCTACTAAATAATTGTACACTTTGTTGAATTTTTTCAGATTAAGAAATATTTCCTAATAATGGCTAAAATTCTTAAGATTATTAATATAAACTTAAAAATTGCTTTCACATATAATTCTACTGCTATTATAGCAACAAAATGCTTCTGAAGAATATGTCAAAATTCCACAATGATAAACTGTTTTTTAGGTTATGTCTGATATTGTTGGCATAAATGAAAAGCCAGTTGGGTGCAATATTGCAAGTTTTGGCTCTCATGCTATACATAAAGGTGCTCACATGTCTGTATATTTGGGTGAGGTCCTGTTCTTCAGTGGACCCAATTTAAGCTGACATTTCTCCCCAGATACAGACATCTTGTGTAACATTGATTTGGATCAAAAGAAACAAAGAGTTTCCTGTAGAGAAGGTTATTTAATAGTATATACAATAATGTCACAGGTTTCCATGGAATTAAAAAACAAACCAACATATTATAGAGGCAAAGAGAGTCTAGACTAACCAGAAAATCCTAAAAGCCGCAAGGAGGGACTACCGAACTAGTGATCCATCCTCTATTGTAATCTGGGCATTGAGCCAAACATAGAGAACACAGCAACTATTTTACCTGTCATAATCTTAATCTGAAATAAATTGAAATACCTATTAACTGTAGGGCCTTAGTATACAGTCATAGTTTAAGAAATAAAGATAGTAATACCAGTACTACCTGTCTAGACATTCTAAAATTCAAAACAGGGAAAAGTAAATCTTACTACAGAAAAATAGAAAATGTAGTGAGGGGTGGTCAAGTTTCAGAATACTTCGGGGATTTCTTTATAGCCAATAAATTGTTATTCAGTATTCTAGAGGTCTTTCCATGCTATATAGTATAGTATATACAAGCATGCTGTAGTTCATTAAGCCACTAAATTATCACTGAGTCTTTTGGAGGTTTTTTCATGTTATATTGTATAGTACATACAACAAGCATGTTGTAGTTTATTAGGGTGGAGTACTTATTAGTTATTTTCTCAACAATCCTAACAATGGGGAAAATTTTAAACTTTGGAGAACAAAAGCAATAAAATCGGTTGCTTATTCATAGATGATACCAATCAATTTCATTCAAACCATCCCTACTCTATTTCAGGAGATCTGAATAAAAATAAACAGATCTCTTTCTTGAATGAATATCCTTACTCTGCTTCAGGATATATGCATAAAAGTAAACAGACCTCTTCTTTGATGAATATGGTAGAATCACGAAATGATCTTGATCTTACTAAACCTCTTTTCTCATTCAGAAATGAGGTAATAACATGAACAACTCATGAGGAAGTTTGGGCATTTCAGTAAATAATGATAAAATTCACTTATGTAATAAAATTAAACCAAATTAAACATTCAGCCATTTAAGGAAATGCTGGTCAACACCTTCAATCACGCTGGTCAGAGCCACCTTCACCTTCATCCAATTGTTGAGCTAGCTTCCTGTCCGTTATATTTTCTGCACTTATCATCCTATATTAGTAACACAACTGGACTAATCCCACTAAATTTAAACCGGATTATTTCACTTGTCTGTTTAAAACCCTCCAATAGTTTCCACTCTAATGTAAAGTAAAAGGTGAAGTTCCGTCAATGGTCTGACTCATGATGAGGTCTCATTACCTCCCTGACCCCATCTCCAAACTCTCCCAGTCTTCATCTCTTCACTCTATCTATAGTGGCCTCTGTGCTATTGGTTAAGACCAACAGGGCCTTTCTACTTGTTGTTTTTTCCTGCCTGGCATGCTCTTCCCCAAGACAGACTTGTCACCTTCTACTGAGGCCTTTTGGGGTACCCCACCTAAAATCATAACCCTCTTCCCTGTTCCCACCCTGATATTCCTATCCTTTTCTGTTGTTTTTCTCATTGGCACTTACCAACCTAACACATTATATCTATTCATCTTGTTGTCACCTGCTTCCCTGACTAGAATTTAAGCAGCAGAATGGCACAGATGTTTGTATTTTGCTCTCTATTGCATGTGTAAAAGTTTCTGGCACTTAATAGGTATTTAAACAATATTTTCTAAATAAATGAATCAAACATTTATTTCTGATAATATTGGGTTTAGATTAAAACCATCTAAGCGTAAAATGATTTCAGGAGCTCCTGCTCCCAATGCCCCTAGAAAATGTATAACACTGGAAAAATTATCCATGGGTTACAGCTTGCTGGGGTTCAATATAAAGGACTTAAAAAGACTCAGATATTTCAAACTTTTCCCTTTTCTTTTCCTCTGTTACATCTACACTACTTTTTCTTTAAAGTAAGAGAAGGCGTCTCCCTCAGGATAAAGCGTTCTAGGTAACCCAGCTCCAGTGCCTGCACCGTAACTTTAGCTAGATGAGACCCCAAATGCTAAAGGCGACAGGTTTGAGGTGATGATATTTAGCAAATGGCACATCTTCCTCACTGCTCCTACCTCCTTGTTTAAAAAGAAGTAGTATATCGTAAATTCTGTGTGTATGCATGCTTGCTTGCTTTGCTGTGGCTAATGAATGGCTGCATTTTAATTTTTAATATTAAGTATTTGATATTTTAACCCAAAAATTCATAAAGAATTTTTGTGGAATAAATTGTTTCACGACACTTTTTATTATGATTTTTACCATTAGAGTAACAAGCCCAAGTGGGATATCTAACAAAGAAGATAAATATATTTCTCTAACCTGGAGCCGACACGGAGGGCTCAGGCTGGTTTCCATTCTCCTCATCGGTGCTTTCATCATAGACCGCATCTCGGTCAGCAGTCATTTCCGAACAGGCTGCAGATTCCCTGAAAAGAGAGAAAGGTAGGATTATAAATCAATGGCTCACCCCCGGCAAGCCAAAGGCGTCAAATTCACTAGCAAGTAAGCGTAGGAAATATTCCTGGAAAGAGAGTACAAATAGACAAACATGTATTTAAATATATATTATTTCGATGAAGTTGCATTTAAAATTGCATATTAACTCACTCAAAAACAAGCTTCTCTTTACCTAATAAATAATTCAAATGTTTGTTAGTGCTCAATATAAATCATCTTAAATCCATTCCTTATGAACTGTTACTCTTCAATCAAAATGCTATTCTACCAAAGTACCTCTTTGGGTCACAGAGTATTTAGCCTTTTATTAATCTCCAAGTAGTTCTACAGTTCTCTTGATCTCTCCCAAACCTTGAAATGGGTCCTTTTATCCTTATTTTGAGAATAAAGTGATTTGTCCAAAGCCATAAACTAGCAGAACCAGTACCAGGCCAACAACTGGACTAGGACCAGCGGACATCAAATGTTATGTTTTTAATACTATGTCATTGCAAATCTGTGCTTCCACTAAGATTCAGGGCAATAGACCCTAACCTGTATTTGCTAATCCCTAAAAAGTTACAATTGTCAAAAGCCATACCGGCCATCTGTCACCTATAATTATTCCTTGAAAGCCAAGTATACAATCCTCTTTCAGAACACACCTCACAGAATGAGATAGCTGATCACACTCTAATCAGATAAAACTAATTCTTCCTAGAATTTAACATCAGACACTTGATTCTAAAGTTAACCACTTCTTAGATATTAAGATTACACATGTATGTCCAAGTCTATAGTTTCATAGGAGAGGAAAGGTTTTTTATTTCTTATATTTCTTTCTTAGTGATGTCTGAGAATTAAACAACATTTAGAAAAGCCTCATGCCAGTTTTACAATTTAAGTGTAGGTGAGATAGTTGAGTAGACATGGACCAAACGCGTTGAGAATTCTTCAGCCCACAAAATGCCTATCTAATAGCCAGAATAGCTAAACCCGACTAGCAAATGACCTCACATCACTAAAATGTTGGCACCTAAATATCACGAAGTTTAGAATAAAATTCAACTTAAATTTACACGCTGTCATTCAAAAACAGGAAGTCCAAAATACCGTTCACGTCCAGTGTTCTTTTCCAGTTCTTGAACTTCATTTAACAATTTATGTAAGCTTCTGATCTTTGCTTTCTTCTCATTCAGCACCAGAATAAACCGTTCATAAAGATCAGTTTCCAAAGTTTCCTTAGCATACACACATTTTTCAAATCTGAAAAAGTAAATAAACAAACAAATAAATCACATTTCATCTTAATATTATTCAGTCTAATACTTAAGAAGATTTCAAAAAAATTTCTCAAGGAAAATA
>CAUYRH010131132.1:0-23036 GCA_963574655.1 Perodicticus potto | reverse complement strand
ACTTCCATCCAGGTTAATACAAAGGCTGTAAAGTCTCCATCTTTTTTAATGGCTGAATACTATTCCATGGTATACATATACCACAGCTGGTTAATCCATTCAGCTGGTTTGGTGGGCATTTAGGCTGTTTCCACATTTGGGGGATTATAAATTGAGCTGTGATAAACAGTCTGATGAAAATGTCCTTAAGACAAAAAGATTTTTTTCCTTCTGGGTAGATGCCCAGTAATGGGATTGCAGGATCAAATGGGAGGTCTAGGTCGAGTTTTTTGAGGCTTCTCCATTGATTTTGAAGAATTTTTTTTGTTTTTTTTTTGAGACAGAGCCTCAAGCTGCCACCCTGGATAGAGTGCTGTGGCATCACAGCTCACAGCAACCTCCAATTCCTGGTCTCAAGCAAGTCTCTTGCCTCTGCCTCCCAAGTAGCTGGGACTACAGGCGCCTGCCACAACGCCCGGCCATTTTTTGGTTGCAGCCGTCATTGTTGTTTGGCAGGCCCGGGCTGGATTTGAACCCACCAGCTCAGGTGTACTTGGCTGGCACCTTAGCCTGTTGAGCCACAGGTGCCGAGCTATGTTTTGTTTTTTTTAAATACAGAGAAAGTATTACCTGAGACGTGGTGGTTTGATTGGAAGTCCACTGGTCAGCCCTGGGGATATGGTGAGTGTGTTCAGACATCACATAGATTTCTTGTCTTAGATGATGTTTCTCAAATTGGAGCTCTGTTTTTTTCCTTTGTTATGGTTTTTGAGATGACTCAAGTTTCGATCACCACCGGAGTGCTCAGAGCTGTTTACTACTCAAACTTCCCGGTAGTCAGAACCCAGACCTGGGATGTGAGTGTTCCAACACACCGGCCACTGTGGAGTGAGGTCTGCATGCAGACTGGAGCAGCAGCCTGGTCATCTTCATTTTCCTTCCAAGGCTTGTCGGTAAGGTGCCCAGCACATGTGAAGCCCAGATGTGACAAACACATGGCTTGGAATTTTCAAAACTGTCCCTTTGTCTCCATCCTTATCTGGTTGGCCAGCTAGCTGCCTTTGCTGTTTGGGTTGAGATCTAAGGTCTCTGTGAGATGAGACACCTGATTTTCCTGTCTTGGTCAGCTTAGTCCTTAAATGCTTATCTCCTCTCCCCACCTCGATTTCACCTTCATAGGTCCCCCTTGTTCTTCCTGCCTCTGGAATGGGAATCCTTGGCCTTCATCCGCTCCGCTCCGCAAGCTGACCCTTCAGTCTGAACAATCATAGTAGTGGACAATGTCAGGGCTGCTCCACAGTCCCACTCGATCCCTTAAAGACGTTATTGTCTGTGTCTAAATCACTCAAAGATACCCACGGCTCTGGAAGTGCTTGGTGGTTTCTGTCTCTATCTCCGCAGCCCGGAGACCATTAGCCCTGACCGTCAGCTCGGCGCAGGAAAGGCCAGCTCGGGCGAGACAGCTGGGAGGCTTCTCGCACCCACAGTTTCCCAGCGAGTGAGGCTGAGGCTGCCCCCGTGGAACCTTCGGCTTAGATCTCACCCTTGCTTTCTGCTATGAGTTGAATTGTGTCTTCTCAAATTTGCACGTGCAAGATCTAACCTCCAGCACCTCAGAATGTGACCCCATTTACAAACGGGGTTGTCGCTATGTATATAATGTTGCTGTAATTAAATTAAGTTGAGGTCATACTGGGGTACCTCCAATGTGACTGCTGCCCTCCCCACAAGAGGAAATGAGGACAGCGACACACACTGGAGGATGCCGTGTGAACATGAGGCAGAGGTTGGCTGATTCATCCGCGGGCCAAGGAGCATCGAGGATAGAGAGCAACCGGGCAGAGCCTCCCCGCAGGCCTCGAGGGACCCACCCACGGCAGTCCCGACCTCCAGGAGGGTGAGCCAGTGCGATCGTGTGAGTTGAGCCCCCCATTGGTGGTGCTGTCACGGCAGCCGCAGAGAAACGGGGCGCTGGGCTCCCGGCTCTTCCCTCTCCTCACCGGAACACATCTGTGATGAATCACTTGCTTACAAATCCTCACCTCTAATTGGGGCCCAGTCAGATGTCGCCTGTCTCTCACCAGCCTGGGTCTCTCCCGAGCTGCTGACTTCAGGGCCCGCGGTTTCTTCACCTGCATGTCCCACAGATACTTCCGATTCACCGTGACAAGATCAGATCCCTCCCTTCTGAAGTCCCCGTGTTCCCTGTCCTGTTCCTCTGAGCTGTAATGGCACCCCCGAGCTGAAGCCATCTCCGGCAGGACGCGAAAGCGGCCCTGTCTCCTTTCCCCTTCACCCCCCTAGAGCCCCTCATGGCCCAGAGCCCGCCAGGCTTCCTCTAAGCCCCCAAACCTGCCCTCCTCACCCCATTCCGCCTGCTCCCACCCTGGCTAGACCCTCACCGTGTCACCTGCATGATCACATTAGTCTTCTAGTCTCTGATCTTCCCTCTTCTGTGCACATGTGACTGTCAGCATTTTTCCATGACACGACCAACAATGTTACTCTTAAAACTGGTCCTGGCCTCTGAGCACCCACCAATGAGCTCCAAACTCCCAGGCAGGGTGAGCCTGGTCTCATAGCCCTCGCTGAGCCCTGGATGCCTCTGGCCCTTACCCCTGTCTTCAGGTCCAGAATCCCTCTCCTGCTCACCCCACTTGCACGTGTCCTCCAAATCTCTCCTGAAGCTTGACCTGCTCCCTGCAGCCCCTAGCCCTGCCGCACTCCAACTCTTCCATGTGCCCTAGATACCTCGGCCACGCCCCAGGATCGCCCCTATCTCTGGATTTAGCTGTCTGCTCTTTCCCTGGGCTGTGAACTCTGTGTGGAGCACGGGAGGGAATAGCACAGAACGAGGGTGAGGGAGCTGGATGGAGCCCCGGAGAAAGCCTTTCTAAGCTCTGCCTCCACTGGAGGCTGCAAACCCTCCTGGAAGAAGCTTGGGTCCCACGTGTGTGTCACACTATTGCTTCGAAGGTAACTGAAACTCTGCTTTATCAAACCCATAGTGTTTTCTTTGACACCATGTTCCTGAAAATTACAAGTCTACAATTGACCTCATTGCCAAGCCCTCCCCTTTCTCTATCAGTGCCACCCTGTGCCTGGAACGGGCAGACAACTGTGTCTGTAATCTGGTGCCAAAGAAAAGACAAACTTCCTTCCAAACCTTTAGGGATTATAGATGCCTTCTTGAGTAAGTGAGGAGAGTGCGATGAAAACTCAGGAAGGTGAGATTATGCCCAACTTTAAGTTCATTAGTCTTTTCCTTTTCTGTCTCTTGCCTATTGTTTTCATGTGATGGTTTCAACCCTCAGAGAAATGAAAAGTCAGCTGATTTCTGAGTACTGGGTTAGGATGCAGGTGGTGAGTATACTCAATACACTACTTGTATTAAAGGATTTTGTTTTTATCATTACAGAGGTTACACTGAAAAGTCTGTGCTCTAGGATCCTTCTTCATGAATGGCGAGCATCCACGGAGCACCCACCATACACCAGGCACCAGGCTGGGCTCTGAGGTTAGGGACAAAACCCTGAACAAGAGCGTGGTTTGACTGGCCAACAGTTAGCTGTTCTCTGATCTCCCTTCTCCCCTTCTTCCCAATGATGAACCTTTCTCAGCCTCTCTGGACACCAGGGGGAAGACTGTGAGAGAGGCCAGGAGGCAAGGGCTAGGGTGGGGTGTGGGGATGGGAGCTGGAGCAGTGGCCAGGAGCAGGGAGGAAGGAAGCTCTGCCACAGCATGTGACCCCGAGTTCGCGTCTGCAGGTCCTGCCTTTCTGACTCACTCTATACATGTTGACTCCAGTTTATCTTGTAATCTCAAACTTTATTCTTACAAAAAGTCATGTGGCAAGCTTGCTGAGTCAACTTCTCATGAGAATGACCCACCAACTGAGTTTGTTCCAGAGTCAGATGCAGCCCGGCTGGTCATTAGGCCTGATGTTTACAGTAGACTTGTCAGTGGCTTTGAAATAAATAGAGAACTAGGAACTGCAAAGGAATTAAAGGTCCATCCATCCTTTCCCTTCAATTTTCTCAGTGCAAAAAATCAAAACAAACAAAAAACACGAAAACAAAAAACCCAAACAGACAAAGAATTTTATTCCCAATTCTTAAAGGCTTCCTATAAAACAAATTGCTGGTAGGGGCAAAATTCTGGCATCTGCATTCCCTGACTCCAGGTCTGGGTTATTCAATCCCAAGTCTCTTCAGTCTTCAATATCTTCCTTTCTGTCTTCTACAATGAAAGAAAGCAATTCTAATATGAAGCCGGTAGACAAATCTATTACCCACATAAGAGAAAAACTCAAATCAATTCAAGGTGGGGGACGGGGTAAGGGGGGTGGGTGAGTGTGCTCCCATCTCCTGGGCACAAGGCTAAGGGGATGACACACCTTTTGGGGTGGGACACAATTATAAGAGGGACTTGACCTAACAAATGCAAACATTGTAACCTAATTCTCTGTACCCTCGATTCACTTGAAACAATTTTAAAAAGATAAATAAAATGAAAGAAAGGAGAGTTGGAGGCAACTATTTCTCTCCGGGGATGTTGCCTTCCCTGATTTTTCTTGGTGGAACCCACTTGATCTCACTGTCAAGGCAATATTCCTGCTACATTCTCCAAGTTCAGAGACTTGGCAAAACAGGTTCTTCTGCAAGCCGTCTATACTCCCATCTCATCTTCACTTGAACTTCTGACAGCAAATCCCTTGACTCAACCAGAAAAGGATTAAGTAGTACTTTCATTCATTCTTTACTTTAATTTTCATCTAAATGCATCCAAATTCTGCTGTCTGAGGCTTTGATTTTCTTTTAACTACTCTTCAAGACTTTTCAAGATTTAGAGACAAATCTTTTCTGTCTCTTGTTTCTATTTTGCCGTTTGGATTAGTCAGACACAGTCCTTTCTTTGCAAGGAAATTGCCTTTGTAACTTGGGGGTTATTCATCTCCTAAAAATATTCTTGGGACACATAGAAATGTGGGTGTAATATGCCAAGGGAGTAAATACAGAGCCACAGAATTTTAGCACATGATTTCAGGCATGCATTTCTTTACAGGTTCGTGGTTTCTTACAGTGCTTAACCTTCCACTAGTCGCACTGTGGAAAACTTCCATTTCTTTCAAAAGTTGAGAAATGGGATTCCTTGTTAATTGTTTTTTCTGGGTACGTAAAAGTTACCAAAATGGCATCCATGATGACTGTATTTGTTTGTTTTCTGTTCCTTATAGCAGAATGTCTGAACTGGATGAAGAAAAAGAATTTGTTTCTTATGGTTATGGAGGCTGAGAAGTCCAAGGTTAAAGGACCACATCTGATGAGAATCTTTCTGCTTATGGGGACTCTCTGCAGAGTCCCGAGGCAGTGACCACATGGTAAGGGGTTAGTGTGCTAATGCGCATGAACAGCGCTCTCTTCCTCTTCTTACAAAGCCACCAGTTCCTCTCTCATGTTAACCCACTAATCCATTAAACCTTCACTCTATTAACCCATGAATGGAATTGTTCATTCCCAGAGACAGAGCCTTCCTGATTGGTCTCCTCTTAAAGGCCCTACCTCTCAACACTGCCACACTGGGCATCGAGTTTCAACATAATTTTTGGATGGGACAAGTATTCAGACCATGGTACTGACTTGTAGTTTGTTCCTCAGGGCATCCCTAGACTCTTGATTATCCACACTGGAATAGATATCCCAATTATTTGAGCTTTCTGGAATTTGGCATCCTGGACAATTACAAGTTTATTCTAAAACCCTTCAGTAAATGTATTGATGTATAAATGGCTACATTTTAAATGGGTTAGATACTATGGCTTAGCAGATAAGATAAGATTTGGTAGCTGGACCTGGCTCACACCTGTAATCCTAGCACTCTGGGAGGCTGAGGCAGGTGGATTGCTTGAGCTCATGAGTTCAAGACCAACCTGAGCAAAAGCCAGACCCTGTCTCTATTAAAAATAGAAAAAACTGAGGCAAGAGGATCACTTGAGCAGAAGACTTGGAGGTTGCTGTGAACTATGACCCCACGGCACTCTACTCAGAGTAATAGCTTGAGACTCTGTCTCAAAAAAAAAAAAAAAATTGGCCTTAAAATAGATAAACAGATGCAGACATTGCTATCCAGTTGCTTTATTTCTTTTTACTCCAGATTGGGACAGAAGGAGCAGCCAGGGAAATGCATTCAGTTAATGATTCGGACTCTGAGATCTACCTTCTTTGTTTTTAGGAAATTGTGGATGCAGACATCATGAGCTAAGCTTATAATCAGCCTTGTTGTTCCCTCTTTTATTCTGTCTTCAAAGATGTTTTATGCTCACCGTTGTGACAGTATTTGAGGGATCTTCAGCTGCTACATCCCTGCATGCCACCCCAGCTGATATCCTCTCTGATTTGTGCTTATTTCACTGACCACCTTCTGGGAACCTTCACAAATTGATTCTTCCCATGTGGAGAAGATGGATTCCAGAAACATCAGGCTTTCACATTCCAAGTCCAGAAGAAAAGGGCTTCTTTTTTCTCAGTATCTCCACAAAAATCCTAGAATTGAGTCCCATTGGCTTTGACTGGTCAAAACTTGAACCATTTCTCAACAAATGTCTGTGATGGGAGTGAGGGGAGTTTTGATTGTCCAAATCTGACTCTTGGGTTTACGTGTATAGAGAAGAATGGGATCAACCCCATTAAAGTTACATGGCCAGAAAGGCAGGGATATGCAGTGTCCTCAAAGGGAAACTCCTTGTCATTACTAGAAGAAAGTAGAATGGATGCCAGGCGGGCAGAAACAGCAGCTGTCTACCACTCCCTGTAACTCACTCTCTTCCTTCCTCATCCAAATCAGCTCTTAGGAAAACAGAAATGGTTTGAAAAATTCACCACTTTTATGGAGGTGTTAACAGATATCCCATTAAGAATTAACTTCCTTTGCATTTTGAAAGGGAAAATGATTTTATTTCTAAAGAATGAAGGTATGATGAGGAAATTCCAGGCATTTGTGAAAACAACATGGTTGTCTGTTGGGGTGGGGAAGTGAAGGTGTCCTTACACCCCTCAAATGAGGCCGTATCCACAGCCAAACTTCCAACCAGTCTGCACCTGTCCATTTTAGGCATTTAAAAAAAACCAGCTTAATAATGCTTGATATATAATTACACATGTTTAAAATATATTTTGATACATTTGAAATATGTAAACACCCATGAAAACAATCAAGATAATTTCTGTTATTAGCTACATGAATATTCATAATAGGATTGCTATGTTCTCTTGATGAATTGGCCCCTTTATCATTAAGAAATGATGTCTTTTTTTATTCCTGGTAGTTTTCTTTGCTCTGAAATATACTGTCTGCTATTAACATAGCACTTGCTTTATGCCCAGAAACTTCATTTAACCTTGGCAATAACCCTACATACAGCTTAGGCAGTTTGTCCTGACCAAGATTTGAGCTTATTGGTCTGGCTTAAGAATCCACCTTCTTCACCAGTACACTATTTAAAAGGACTATATTAAGCTATTATATTAAAATAAAGCAATTATAATACTTTGAAAAAGAGGCACTTCAGGTTAGCATATCAGATAAATAAAAATAACTGAGCAAAGTACCTCTGCTTTTTGAATGTAGTGTTTCTTCTTTTGAAGACTCACCAACTGGTCACACTTGGAGGGTTAGTTTTTTTTGGCAGCTCACAGAGGTCAGTCACTCAGATCTCTTTAGCTGTATGCTACTTCAGATTTAAGTATTGGGTTCACTTTTAAAATAAAATGTGTATTTGTAAGAGTATAATCTTACTGCACTAAATTCTACTTTTTCTTGTTAAATTATTCAATGAAAATTATTGTCCATGAACAATGAAGTTAAAAAACAGACTATTCTACCACCATCTGCATTGTACTTTTACTTTTAGAGTCTTGGAAGTCTTAGAGTCTTTATGCTTTCCAGTCATATTTCTCTCCTATAATAATTGTAGAGGAAATATGATGGATATGTGCATATTTAATCAAAAGAATGATTATTCTTTTAATAAAGAGAGACTAAGCCAACATGTACTGAACTACATGTTCTAGGCACCATATTTATCATATTTATTTTGCGTGAGTGTGCGCTATAGTAGGCTGCTGTTTTTTGTTTTTTTTTTTTTTCTCCAAGACCAGGTCTCACTCTGTCACCCCAGCTAGAGTGCAGTGGTGTCGTCATAGCAACTTCACAGCAACTTCAAACTCATGGGCTTAAACAACCCTCCTGCCTCAGCCTCCCAAGTAGCTGGGACTACAGTTGCACACCACACCCAGCTAATTTTTTATTTTTTGTAGAGATGGAGTCTGGCTCTTTCTTAGGCTAGTATTGACTCCTAAGCTCAAGTGAGCCTCCTGCCTCTGAGAAAGCTAAGATTACAAGGATGAGCCACAGTGCTCAGCCAATGGTAGATATTCTTATTTCCATTTTGTGGATGAAGAAACTGAGGCTCAGATTTACAGAGGCAATAAACGGGATGGCAGGATCATGACCCTAGGTCTCTCTTCAGTACACACAACTCTTTCTCTCTGTTGTCACCAGACAATGCAACCACTATTATTTCTATAATTTATATCTATTAAATGTAAACACTAGGTAAATCAAGAACATAAAAAAATTTAATCTTGTAATTTCTGATTTTAAGTGGAGCATATTTCTGGGGAAAGGCAATGTCATTGGGAGTCTGTAGTTGATGAATTTTAGAATTAGCATAGTGAGTCGTGGATTGGAACACAAATCGTCACAATCCTTCTTTAGTTCAAGGATTGACGAGTAATAACACCTTCCGAACAAACTTTTTGGTGCTCACAACTGTGCTGTGACATTTTGGCCTGCAGATGGCGATATTGTGTCACAAAGGGACGAAGTAAACGATGTGATTTTATTTCCATTTCAATTTTTGTATTTGAAAATGCAGTAATTTTGGTTTGGTTCACTTGAACTCTGTTTCCTCCCATGAACAAGGCCACACACAAATATTTCTGGCAGCTTCCTTAAAGTGGTGATTAGATGTAGGTTGCTTTTCCTCAGACCTCAGTGAACACTCACCAGCACTCTGGAATCTTGGTTTTAGAGACACTCAATTCTGATAGAGATTTCTTGGCACCTAAGGGAGATACTAGACACAGGGATCAGAGTCATCAGTTATCAAATAGAAAAATAGGTTCTTAATGTGACATGGCTGTTCCGGTACTTCTCACTTTTCTAGAGATCCCAAAGTCCAATAATTTCAACTATTAAAATCCCATTTGAAAAGATAAAGCAAGATAGAAAACAGAAGCATTTAATAGAGATGAATTCATGTAACTTATTTGTGAGAGAGACACTGTTTACTCTAATTTTAGACATAATTTGAATCCACCTACTTGGTTTTCTGATACATCGATTTAAAAAATAACCATGTGGAAGAGGGAAAAATTGTTAGAAGCAGGTACAAAGAATAGACTCAAGTTCAGAAAGCTGGTAGTAAGACTGGGGAGAGAAAAATGAAAGGAACAGAAAGCAAGAACTTGAAGAGCTGGAGCTAAACAAAGCAGACCAGGTAGCCCTAATACATCAGGATATTCAAGCTCAGCCCACTGTGAAGAAGGCCCATGTCACCAATCTGAGTGTGGCTTAGGATTACAGGGCTCAGTTTTATAAGACAAATAAGCATATAATGCAATAGGGAAAAAAGATTTCTATCAAAATAAGGGGAACGGGAAAAATGATTAGCTTCCAGCAGGCGACCTGGAACATGAATGCCTGGCCCTGTGAGCAGCGGTTTGGGCTCTGGAGTCTGGAGGCAGACGGGCCTGGACACAGATCCCAGCAGAGCATCAGCAGCTTCCTAAGCCTCTGTCTCCTCATCTGTAAAATGGGGTTGACAAGGTTTTGGTGAGCATCACGGGAGATAACACATGCCAAGTGTTTAGACCAGGCCAGGCTGAAGTGAGCCAAAGTATAAATATGTGGCCATGACCTCTGCTGCTGTGGGGCTCACTGCGACCTTTGGCTTCTCCTTTCCTCTAAAAGACGTGGTGCTGGGTCCCACATCTGGGTGCAGAGTACTTGCTATATCCAGCAGTGTACTGTTCTTAGGTCTTGCTGGAAAGTACCTCCAAAATTGTTAATTTTTTTTATGGAGGAAGGGGCCCAGGAAAATCAGACACCCCCCACCCCTGCCTGACACACCTTCCTTTTGAGCCTGGTTCCTGAAAAGGTACTGAGTACAATCTCTAGCCCTCAGGGCTGTTGAAAAGATTTAAGGATGTGATGTGTGCAAAATATCTGGTACACAGTAGGTGCTCAATAAATGCTGCTTTTTGTATTCTGAGCTCCAAGGTGACAATCCCAGGCCCCACATATTTTCCAGAATTTCACCCTGCCCTCCCTGCAATCAAGATGCAGCCCCATTGTTTCTTGGCCTTTAAACAAGGGGTCCACTTCCCCTGGCCAAGAGCTCCTTGGTATCCTGAGCCCACTGAGTGAGAGCGAGCACCCCAGGTCCACAAGAGCAGGGCAGGCCTTGACCATAAACCACATTGTCTGCTAGGGGGTCTGAGAGGGGGCTGAGCTGACCGAGGAAAGCCTGAGATCTCTGCCCCAATCTTGGCAAAGTCATTGAAACTATCATTTGAGTACGGCACTCCCTACTCCAGTCCCCAAGTTGGGTCTGGCCCTGAGAGGGTCCAGTAATCACATGATTTTCTGATAGTCTCCCTTTAACAGATGCTCTCTTAATTCACTTTCATGATTACAAATCACAACTTGGAGTTGCACAGGAACATTTAAATATGAGAAAGGAAGTGTGGATCATCTCTAAAATATTGAAAACTGATAGGACATTAGGAGCCTGATTTGGATATAACGTTTCCAGAATACCTGTGTGATTAATGGTGCCACTGTCCACCTTGAGGCCATTGAATTGGAGCATGTATATAAACATCATGGGGACACTTGTAGGTGCTTGCGCTAGCACCACCCCTGTCTTGGCCGTTTGAACAGCCATAAGGAAAAACCTTGTACTAGGCAATTTATAAACAACAGAATTTTATTGCTTACAGTTTTAGAGGCTGTGAAGTCCAAGATCAAGGCACTGGCAGATCTGGTGTCTGGCAGGGGGCCTTCTAACTGTCCTTACAAGAAAGAAAGGACCAGGGAGCTCCCCAGAGCCTCTTTTATAAGGGCACTAATGAGTTTTATAAGGGCACTAAAAAGGCCATTAATGAGTAGGGGGCAACTTCTCATGATTTAAGCACCTCCCTAATTCTCTATCACATAAGGTATTAGGTTCTGATATTTGAAACCAACATTCCGACTGGAGCAACAACAATCCCCCAGTGAATTCCACCAGTGGGTATTACCTGCTGAGCATGGAACATTACTCTTTCTCAGGCGGTCCTCAAAGTCACCCTGTGAGTTGGGCACTGTTTCCACTTTACAGATGAGGAAGCTGAGACTCAGAGAGAGTAAGCCAAGATTCATCCTTCTGTGCTCTACCCTCTCGGGCCCAACGCCCCTTTATGTAGGAAATATCATTTTTTGTACTACCACCTTTACTTTAGTAGGCTGAAATGAAATAAAGAAGAAATAAAAAGATAGTAACTTAGAGTCGATGGATGTGGAGGCCCAATTTTGCTAGAAAACAACATGGAGCAGGCAAAGAGTTGGCCCACATAGTCTTACATGTGGGGCAGCTGCAAATGGAAACCTCAAGTACCAAAATTTGTTTCTCTGAAGTAGTGAACAACTCCCCACAGAACTCTGAACAAAACTAAGTCCAATCTTTTTTCCAATTTGCATGGTACTTGTATTGCTGAAAAATTCAGCGTTAATTAAACCATGTGAAAAATACTTTGTTCATACGTAAACAGAGTTAGTTTCTATGCTCAGAAGTTTATTAGCAGGTTATGGCCATAAAATTTTAGAGGTGCAGTATTTCATACATGTGATCCCAGCACTTTGGGAGGTCAAGGCAAGAAGATAGCTTAAGGCCAGGAGTTTGAGCCCAGCCTGGGCAACATAGCAAGACCCCTACTGCTACAAATTAATGTTTAAAAAAATTAACCAGGTATGGTGGTGCACACCTGTAGTCCCAGCTACACAGGAGGCAGAGGCAAGAAGATCACTTGGGCCCAGGAGTTCGAGATTGCAGTGAGCTATGATCACCACATTACACTCTTGCCTGGGTGACAGGAAGACACCATCTCTTTAAAAAGGCAAAGTTTGCCAGCCCAGGTGGCTCACACTTGTAATCCTAACACCCTGGGAAGCCAAGACAAGTGGATTGCTTGAGCTCAGGAGTTCGAGACCAGCCTGAGCAAGAGCAAGACCCTGTCTCTCAAAAAAATAGCCAGGACTTGTGGTAGGCACCTGTAGTCCTAGCTACTTAGGAGGCTGAGACAACAGAATCACTTAAGCCCAAGAGTTTAAGGTTGTTGTGAGCTAAGATGCCACAGCACTCTACCGAGGGTGACAAAGAGAGATTCTGTCTCAAAAAAAAAAAATGAAGTAAAATAAATAAAAAAGCAAACTGTGGTGGGACATTCAGAAGTCATGCAGGAGAAGGGACAATGTCTCATCTTGCAGAGTTGACTGTCCAACTCATTGTGGCATGTCCATCCACACAGCCCCCCTTAAAAACCAGCAGTGCCCTCTTCATCTTTATAACTACCAAGAGCACCTGTAAAGACCACTGTGAACAGATCAGACAGGGGATGGGCCCTGGGGACACCCCTTCCTGCAGAGAAGAAATTCTGTATAGAGCTGCTAGAGGGGAGAGTCCTAAGGACCCCTGAGGCTTGCACAAATTTTCTCTGAATTTTTTTCTAAGCTCAGCTTCTAAGAGTACTCCTTACCATTGAAAAAACTACAGACCTTGATTCTCTGATGTAAATTTGGATGATTGTTATCTGGTTACAGTGATGAACGTGCAATGGGTTTTAGATTTAGATTTAGAGGACCTCTTAGATGTGAAAATTAACCTATATGCGAATGGACACATCTACTGAGACCAAATGCAAAACTACCCTCTAGATCTTTCAAAGGCTTGGTAGCCTCTGTGATAGTCAACAGGCAGAACCAACAGATCCTTGGCTGAGGGGGAAATGCTGTCTGATTCTTCTAAGTCCTGGAGGGGAAGTTATCTTCTAGGACTTTCTAGTCAGATCCTTAGCTTCTTTTATTGAGCTTTCCTATGTGCAAGTAACTTCACATTTGTCTGGTCAATTACCCAGATTTCCTTTGGGTCTATATACCTTTGGGGTTTTGAAAAGCCCACAGAATTTTTGCTCTTTGGAGCAAGATTATGGGGCCTTAAGCCATGAGGTGCTCCCAAACTCACCACCAGGGGACTGTGGTCATTTGGCCTCGTTCAGCCAGGCGTGACTACGGGAAGTTGTAATTGCAGAGGAAGAGCCTGTCTCTTTCCTGCTGGGTCAGGATTGACTTGTGGTTTTATATCACAGCAATTAAGTCCATTCCTGCCCTGGCCATTCCGTGCCCTGGACCCCCACTGCCTTCTGCACACTGCCCCCCACCATTCTATCTTCACAATCCATTAGATTTCCCATGATGACCTGAAAAATGAGCATTAAAACCTCTTTATTCTGTTTACTGGAGTCTTTGGGGGTGATCTTCCTCTGCTTTCCTGTCTGGTAGACATCTTCCCCCACCTCCAGGCCTTGGAGAAACCTCTCTGGCTCCATCCACCTAGTGACATTCTACCCCATAAAGCAGCATTTAATGCACAGCCGGACATAGGATCAGGTTCCAGCTTAGTGCCACCTTCTTTGGGATTCTGGGTTACCTGCTGCTCAACAGGTGTTCTCTTTGGATCCTGGGCATGAATTCACTGAAGCACTTATCTCCCTGAACCATGGTGGCCCCTTCGCTTTTGGCAAGGCTGGGGGCTTCTGGAGGGTGGGGGCATGTTTTATTTGTTTTCTTGTTTTTGTGACCCCTATCCTTAGCAAAGTAACTAGCACAGAAAATATGTACTCAGCTATTGTTCAGCTAATGTTGTTCACAGGTTATCACAGGTTCAGAGAAGAAAAGTGGCTTGATAATCTCAACTAGTGAGTTACAGCAAAGACTCAACCAAGTTCAGTGACTTGACTGAGTATACTGTTCAAACACTTTTTCTTTTTTGTTTGAGACAGAGTCTCACTTAGTCACCCTCGGTGGAGTGCCATGGCATCATAGCTCACAGCAACCTCAAACTCTTGGGCTCTAGCAATTCTCTTGCCTCAGCCTCCCAAGTACCTGGGACTAAAGGTGCCTGCCACAACACCCAACTATTTAAATTGTTGCAGTTGTCATTTGTTGTTTAGCAGGCCTAGGCTGGGTTCGAACCCATCAACCTCAGTGTATGTGGCCAGTGCCCTAACCACTGACCTATGGGCACCAAACCTGTTCAAACACTTTTTTTTTTTTTTTTTAAATCAAGGCTTGTGTGCAAGAACTTTTCTGCCTATGAAGAATCTTACAATGCAACCCTCTACAGACCAGATACTCCAGTGGCTTCCAAGTTGGGCTGCTATTAACATCCACCTGTAGGTTTTTGTTTTGCTTTGTTTTTAGAGATGGGGTCTTGGTATCTTACCTAGGCACTGTTCAAGGCACAATCATAGTGTACAAAAGCCTCAAACTCCTGAGCTCAAGCGAGCTTCCTGCTTCAGCCTCCGGAGCAGTTGGAACTACAGCTGTGTACCATCATACCCACTCATGTGCAAATTTTTATGTAGATCCAAGTTTTCAGCTCCTTTGAGTAAATACCAAGGCATGCAATTGCTGGATTGTATGAAGAGAGTACGCCTAGTTTTGTAAGAAAATGCCAAATTGTTTTCCAAAGTGGTTGCATTATTTTGCATTCTTGCTAGCAATGAATAAAAGTTTCTGCAGCTCTCCACTCTGAGCAGCGTTTGGTGTTGTCAGTGTTCTGGATTTGAGGCATTTTGTTATACAATGTACTGATGTCTGCGTTGGGCCTCTGGATCTTGTGTTTTGCTATGCCACTCTGAGACGATATTTTACTTTTGTCCTTATATATCTTTAAAAATTTGTTAAAATCTCTGTTTTATTTGGAATTAATTTTATATGAGGAATAGGACAAAAATCAAGGGTTATGTTTTTTTCAAACAGCTGATCAGTTTCCAGCCTCTCCCATAATCTAACTTGTCTGACTGGTTTGGAACGCTACCTTTATAAAACACAAAGTAAGCATATAGGACTGACCTTTGTGGATTCTTTTTTCCATTCCATTGAATCATCCATTTATTTCCCCTCCAGGAGAAAATGAGACTTTACTCATTCATAGGCTTCGATATCTATTAGCGTCTCTCTCATCACTTACTCTTATTTTTTTTTCTTCCCAGGAATTTTGCTTTCATTCCTTTCGACTCCTGTATCACTTTGTAAAATTCCTTCTATTACAAAATACTATTTCACTGTGATAACATGAAATGTGCAAACTATTCATAATTTAGAGATATTTGACTTTATATCATTTTCTTTTCCAAGAATAAGATAAAGCCTCTGTTATATTACATACTTATTTAATTTTTCCGTGGGCATAGGTTTTTCACATTTCTTATATCATTTATTTCTTCCTGGTATATATTTTCATTTGCTCTGGTAAATAAGATAGCCATTCTATTATCTTTCTCATCTAGTTATTGTTTATGTTAAAACCATTGAGTGCTTCATAAAATAACTACCTTTTGATGCGGTCTTTAGTTCCAAAATTTTGTGGTGAGCACTTTGAGCTCTCTAAAAATATAATCATAACCTTAATAAATCATCATCATTTTGCTTTTGTTTCCAATATTTGTTCCTCTTTTTTTTGTGTGTGCAGTTTTTGGCTGGGGCTGGGTTTGAACCCGCCACCTCCAGCATATGGGGCCGGCGCCCCACTCCTTTGAGCCACAGGCACCACCCTTGTTCCTCATTTTAATGTCTTTCTCTTTGGTGGGAAGGTCAGAGGTTGAGTCAAGTTTAGAGCTTCTTTGCTGCTCGGCCATGCAGAGAACCTAAAACTTTGGTCAGGGAGCTCCCCAGGGAGAGACCACTCACCTCTTTGGAGTTGTGCACCGGGTTTGAGTCTCTGTAGAGATGCATGATGCAAAAAGAGTAGCTGCCTGAGATAGGATTGGGGATTCCTGGTCTCCCAATCAAGCAGTTTCCCACTCCAACACGTCATTTCCAGTTACACATTTTTTTAAGAGATGGGTCTTGCTCTGTCACCTAGGCTGGAGTGCAGTGGCACAATCAGTTCAGATCCTCCCACATAGCTGGTACTACAAGTGCATGCCACCATGCAAGGCTAATTTTTCAATCTTTTCTTCAGAGATGTTTTGTGTTGCCCAAGCTGGTCTCAAACACCTAGCCTCAAGTAATCCTCCTACTTCAGCCTCCCAAAGTGCTGAAATTATAGGAGTGAGTCACCACATCTAACCCAATGACACATTTTTGGCATTAACTATAACTCATTCGACACTGTGCCTTACATGTGTTGTTCAAAGAATCCGTTTCACTAATTATAATTTAAGTTTTAAAAACACTGGGAACACATTACATACATCTACATACACCCAGTCCCCAATATGAAGTTTTGCACTCAACAGACCCTCAATAAATGATTAACTGAAGGTAATTATGCGAAATACTTTGAAATTTAAAAGCAGACTTTAGACAAGATAGCCAAGTTCTCAGTAATGATGGGGTTGTTTGTCTTAGTCATCTTTCAGAGCTGAGATAGCGGATAGGACAGTATTTGGAATGTTCATGATACTGCTGAGGCTGACTTTCAATTCTGTGGGCCATGTTACAATGAAATAATAATGTTTGTTTGTTTTCTTGACCATGAGCTCTTTGAGGACAGGAAGCAAGTCTTATTCATCCTTGAATTCCTGGCACCCATCCTAGCTCTTGCCATGTAGTGAGTACTTAACTCATGTTTGTAGAACTGACTAGAACCACAAGCAGCAAGACGTCTCCTGACACAAGGCCAGTTGTGCTCTTGGTCTGAGGGCCTGAGACGCAGCTTCCATTGTAAACGGCCACACTGGGACTTGGCTGTGGGGACCGCCAGCATCTGTCCTTGGGGTTCCGCAGCTCTAGCTTCTGATGGCTCATCTGGTAATTAATCACATGCTGCTCAAGGCTTTCCCTACTGCTAAGTGAGATTAAAGTCTTTCATCCTTTTATCTTTTATTCATGCATTTTGGTCATTCCCTAATCAGATGGTGTGCAACTTGGGAGGATTAGGATAGTGTTATAGTTTTTAAAGAGTCTTGTGCTCCTAGCACAAAATATCATCCTTACTTTTGACCCAGGTTCACTTAAAATTCTTTTTTTCTCCTTTTCTATTCCTTGACTGATCTCTTGACATCCTTAGCTGGGCTTTTGTTTGTTTTTTGCTACTCTCTGGATTCCTGGGTTATTTAATGGTATGACTCTTATCATTTACCGGGGAAGTTACACCTGCCAGGCACTGCACAGGGGGTACTTAATATAGAAAAGGTGTCAGCACAGGCATCCTGTAAGTGAAGACACTTTTGAGAGTTTTCTCTTTCTACTCTGCCCAAGACAGGCAGGGCAGTTTGTCTGTCCGGACTTCAGGAGGCGGGCAGGGTCTCCGTGGAAAACACTGACGAGGGAGTGCAAGCAGCTTTACCTCCTGCTGTGAGGTGAAGAATCACATGGAAATTTTCAATGATGATGAAATTACCTCAGTGACTTAGAAGCATCTTGAGATCTCTGTGTTAAAAGTACCAATGTCTGACTTGGTGCCTGTAGCTCAGCGGCAAGGGCCCCAGCCACATATACTGGAGTTGGTGGGTTCAAACCCAGCCAGCCAAACAACAATGACAACTACAACTGAAAAAAATAGCCAGGCGTGGTGGCGGATGCCTGTAGTCCCAGCTACTTGGGAGGCTGAGGCAAGGAATCACTTAAACCCAAGAGTTTGAGGTTGCTGTGAGCTGCGACGCCACAGCACTCTACCCAGGGCAACAGTTTGAGAGTCTGTCTCAAAACAAAACAAAACTAAATTAGAGCCCTGTGGTTTCGTTTGCCTAATACTCGTGTTGGTTTCTAAAAAATTCATCTCTCTCCCTCTGTGGGGAGACATGTTCCTTCTCCCAGCCTTAACAGGGACATTCTCCTCATGACTGCCAATCCTAACAATCTGATCACACTGGGACCAGGAAGGTCACCCAAGCCATACCAAAGATATTTCTTCCATATCTCTGGGAGACATTTTGAGATTGGAGGTGTTTGGTGGTGGTGATGATTGAGGCTCTGCCATCTCAGTTGACCAAGCTGGAAAGATGGTAAAGAGCTCTCAGCAGCCATTTCTCCACGTGGAATAAGTCCATCTGCTTTTGGAGCAAAGAATAAGTTACAAGTACAAAGAAGCAAAAATGGCAGCAGGAGGACAGTCCTCTTTAGCTACAACCTTGGACTTTCATAGCTTCATAAGCCCCCAAAGAATGCCTTTGATTGGACTAGTTTGAATGGATTTTCCAGGACTTAAAGTTAAAACCATCCCGGTTAAGACAACTCTCCTTCAACGAGTGCCTGGTCCCAACTGAGCAGACCAAGATGAATATGGGTCCGTATCTGTCTCGAGGAACCAGAGTCGAGGAGGAGAGAAATAACTCAACCAATAACCACAAAGCGATGTGATGGCTGCTCTGATAGAGGAACTGACTAGAGCTAGTGGCAACAGTTGTGGGAAAAGGGCTTGGGAACTGCTAAAACTGAAGATGGAAATTTGAACCAAGCCCTTAAGGCTCTGGAGTCAAAGCAAATAGGGCCTATGAGGATGAGCCTTTGTAACCAGTGTCCTGCCCTTATGGCAGTCCCTAGGTGTGTTCTTTTTTTTTTTAGAGACAGAGTCTTACTTTATTGCCCTCGGTAGAGTGCCGTGGCATCACAGCTCACAGCAATCTCAACTCCTGGGCTCAAGCGATTCTCTTGCCTCAGCCTCCCGAGTAGCTGGGACTACAGGCACCCACCACAATGCCTGGCTATTTTTTGGTTGCAGTTTGGCCGGGGCCAGGTTCGAACCTGCCACTCTCAGTATATGGGGCTGGTGCCCTACCCACTGAGCCACAGGCACGCTCCCCCTAGTTTTATTCTTAAGTTGAATTTGTATGTAAAGTTGGCATTGGAACTGGTACATTTATTTGCCTATTACCCACAATAGCCTCTGTTTGTAAGTGTGAGTCGCATGTAAGCTGGATGTTCGTAACTCGGGGGCGGCCTGTGCTAACATCTCAGGGCCTCAGTTCCTTATCTGTAAGATGAAGATGACAGTACTTCTCTCACAGGTTTTCTTTTTTGGTCGTTAAAACCTATCTTTTTCTTTTTTAAAATTTAATTTTTATTAAATCATAACTGTATACATTTATGGGATACAATGTGATGATTTGATATACAATGTGGAATGCTTAAACCAATCACTTCACTTATTTTTATTTTTTTTTATTGTTGGGGATTCATTGAGGGTACAAGAAACCAGGTTACACTGATTGCATGTGTTAGGTAAAGTCCCCACAATAGTGTTTTGCCCCCCAAAGATGTGGGCACCCACCCCCCTCGCTCCTTCCCTCTCTCTGCTCTTCCTTTCCCCACCCCTCCCTCTTTCTTTCTCTCTCTGCTCTCCCCTTCCCCCACCCCCACCGTGTCATTAATTGTCATTAATTGTCCTCATATCAAACTTGAGTACATGGGATTCATGCTTCTCCATTCTTACTTCACTTATCTTTTTGCAGGAAGACATTTCTAATAGAGACTTGGTTGTTTTGAAATGTCCCCTTGCATTGTGCACATTAGGTGAGACCCCAGCACACTCGTCCTCCCTCCGCCCCTCCCTTTTCCTTTTCAGCCCTCCTTCCTTTGGACTATATTTGTGTTTTATCATTTGTATGACTGTGTAAGTGATTATATATTGGTTTCATAATAATATTGAGTGCTTTGAATACTTTTTTTGTCATTCTTGAGATACTTTACTAAGAAGAATATGTTCCAGCTCCATCCATGTAAACACAAAAGATGTGAAGTCTCCATCATTTTATGGCTGCATAGTATTCCATGGTGTACATATACCACAATTTGTTAATCCAGTCATGTCTCACAGGTTTGGGTGAATATTAAATGATGTAGCACTTATAAAATGTTTAGCACAATAAAATTTTGGTCATTGTTGACAGTTACTATTATCCTTTTTGTCCTAAAGGCAAGGACCATAAGCATCTATTTTTAGGGTGGTATCTCCTAAATGGGGCCAGACAGGGCAAAACCACTAGGGGGAAAGCATCTCACCTTATAAAGTCCCTGCTTCATAAAGAGGAAACTTACATCACTGCCCACTTACACTCAGTCATGCTCTGCACTTGGCTTCTGGAGCCCTGTCTTTTGGGAAAGGAGAACCTCGGATGGAAAAAGGGGCCTTTGCTTGGAACTGAATAAGCTCGGGGTAACACCTTACGGAATCTGAAGGGAGACGAAGAATTTACATTTCAGGTGCAATTTTAATAATCTCCCACATATTCTTCATCATGAAATCCATAATGGTACTTTGATTTGTTCAACTTTGCAAATTAATGAATAACGAATAAAAAGGATAGTGAGATGAAGGTCCAACTTTTAACTCTTTAATAGCCATTCCCTACATTCTAAGACCAAGAGAATCTAGTTCTGATTCTCCTAGAAACTGGAGCATGAAGAGATTCTAATGAACCTTGATAATGGGTTTTTAGGTTCCCCTTTCTATGAAAATTTCATTCTACAGCTTATGTTGTGAGCTGTTGTAATTGCGCAGAAAGAGCAGAGAATTGGAAGTCTGACTCTGATGACAACATAGATAGAACTAATATAGATGGTTCTCCCACTACAAACACATAGAAATGCTGTCTAAAATAAAACTACCACCTCCTCTAATGTGAGTACATAGCTGGACCAAAGGGAGGGAGGGTGGGAGGGAAGAGAAGAAAAGGGAAGAGAGATTCACCAGTGCCTAAAGTGAGCAGTGTTTAAATCAAGAGCCATAAATCAAAAAATTCTGAAAACAATTCTGACAAAATGTTAACATTTATTTTATCTGACTCACATGCAAATGGTGTCTATTATATCATTTTATTGTTTTTATTAGTTTGAAATGTTTTATAATTTTAAACGGTGATTTTAAAAAGAAGTAGAGAAGGCTGGACACGGTGGCTCACGCCCATAACCCTAGCACTCTGGGAGGCCGAGGAGGGAGGATGCCTTGAGCTCAGGAGTCCAAGACCAGCCTGAGCAAGAGCAAGACCCCACCATGTCTACTAAAAAGAGAAAAACTAGCTGGACATTGAGGCAGGAGCCTATAGTCCCAGCTAATTAGGAGGCTGAGACAGGAGGATTCCTTGAGTCCAGGAGTTTGAGGTTGCTATGAGCTAGGCTGACACCATGGAAAGAAATTCTGTCTGCAAAAAAAAGAAGAAGAAGAAGAAGAAGGAGAAGAAGGAGGAGAAGGAGAAGGAGAAGGAGAGAAGGAATTTGGTGCATCAGAGTCTAATGTCAGCAAATGGTTTAACTCAATCTTTCCATTGGTAAACTGAGGATGATGACTCCTACTTCAAAGGGTGTTTGTAGATATTAGAAAAAAGAGGTGACACAAAATGCCAGCACGTGAGAAGTATCCCGACCTTCCTACTGTCCCTTCCAACCTATCAAAGGGCCTTATCACAAAGGTGGTTATATCACCTCCGGCCTCTTTTCGCCTTGATCAGCCACTCTTCATGTTGTTTTCCAGTCTCCTGTTTGATTCAGTCCACCCCTTGGGTATATGCACTATCTAAACCCTCACATGTAAATATAAGATTCTTTTACCATTTTGTCTTCCTGATTCACCTGTTTCTCTTGCCTGCAATCTATGATCTCATCTGGTTGTTGGCCCATCTCCTTCTGCAGAGTTTAGCATCACTCACCTTCCATACTAACACTTCGACCTGCCTAGTGGCTCCACTTCACCATGGGCAGCCCTCCACATCAGGAAGGGGGACTCGCTTCTAAGCTTTCAGAAAAATGCTGCAACCTAAATTCACAATAAATAATACATGTGTGCACACATACTCACATTTATCCTCCTGACTTGTGATGAATTCTGTTTCTCTTCAATTTCATTTTTAAATATGCTAATCAACCCACTTGATTTCATAAGCTGAAGTGGCTAGCAACACTGTGCTTTGAAAAACATGCATTAGAGCTTCATGGGCCAGTTGCTGAGAGAGCCCCCCCTTTCTGTGAATACAGAGAACTCCTTTGGTGACCGCTCTGTCCCTGTCTTACTTGAGGTTGAATTATGGAAGTTTAGGATTGAAAAGGTCCTTTAAAAATCATCCAGCCTTACCTCCCATTTGGTGCTTGAATACCTTCAACAATAGTCCTCTTATTTGAAATATTACCAGCTTCTCTTTGAATATCCAGGGATGCAGAATCGGCCACCTTCCCAGATAGCCCCTTTCCTTCTATTAGAAAGTTTGAGATCTTGGCTAAGGTCCTCTCTGTGTTAAGGGTCTGGGAGCATTATAGGACAAACAAGTTGGCCTCCTCTTCTGCCAGACATCTGAGGGAAAACAGCCATCTAGACCTCTTAGTTCTCCATTCTCCAGTCCATTCATTCAGGGAACTCTCAGATGATACTGTGTGGTTGCTACTCCTTTTTGCCTTTGTGGTCACTCTCTCCCAGGAACTTGGTCAATATCCTTCCCAAGTTAAGACTCTTGCCTTTGACAAGACTCTAGCTCTTTTCTCATCTTGTTTTACTAACTTTTTCTTATGTTATTATCTATTGTCATGGTTTTATGCTCTGTCTGCCTTATTAAGTTTTTGTTGTTTGTTTTTTTTTTTTTAAATACATGTATTTTATTATTCTTCATTACATTATTTTCCCCCCCCAACCCGTCCGTGATAAGACAGAATTGATTTACAGAAAAGAATACAGAAAACACCAAAGCTCCTGGTAGTGGGAGAGATTTCAAGTAGGGAGAGAGAAGCTCTCTCCGTTCCTCTCC
>CAUYRH010131129.1:0-30102 GCA_963574655.1 Perodicticus potto | reverse complement strand
ATTCCAGCTCCATCCATGTAAACATGAAAGAGGTAAAGTCTCCATCTTTCTTTAAGGCTGCATAATATTCCATGGTGTATATATACCACAATTTATTAATCCATTAAATATTTTCTTTAAAATTCAATTTTCTCCTCACTGGTTTTCATAGCCTCTAAGTGATCTTTCCCCTCAGATGAATGGCAAGAAAATTCACTTGTACCATTCATTGGTACTTAATTGAAGCTATTATCTTAAAAAAGTTATTTTCCCAAAGTTAAATATGGGAAAATAGCTAAAAAGTTCCAACTAGAATCAGAAGTTTCTTTTTTCCCCCTACTTTTTCCTTCAGTATCGTTTACTCAAAGGCTCCCACTTTTAGTTATTTAAGCTCGCTCTTCTGGTACTCTGTCAGCTATCTCTAAATTTATAATTTTAGATATCGGTGACTTACTTCTTATGGAAGAGAGGGATATAGGTCTCTTATATCTCCCATCTATATCTACTTTCCTTTCCCCAGCCTTCCTAATGCAATGATATATTTGGTTAAACTTAGATTATTTACTTAATTAAGACTTTATAAATGTTGTTGACTTTTGACTCTGATCATTTATTTTCTTATGTAATTTTTAATTTTTAAATTTTTTTTTTTTTAATTAAGTTAGACTGTGGCTCACCTGTGGTACTAGCCCTTGGGAAGGCTGAAGTGTGAGGATTACTTGAGGTCATGAGTTCAAGATAAACTGGAGGAAGGGCTAGACCCTGTCTTAACAAAAAATAGAAAAATTAGGCAGGCACGGTGGCGTACACCTGTAGTCCCAGCTGCTTGGTTGGCTGAGGCAAGAGGATTTGCTTGAGCCAGGTGTTTGTTGTTGTAGTGAGCTACAGTAACACCACTTTACTCTAGCCAGGTCAACAGAGTGATACACTGTCTAAAAAAAGAGAGAGAAAGAGATTTGGGGGGTAGAAATAAAGACAGCAAGATAACTCTTTCTAGTCACAGAGAAATGGGGTGGTAGCTACAGGGAGATATCAGGCCTAGCTGTTTTTTAGAAGTTAGGCCAAATATCGACATGTTTGCTAATGGGAATAATCTAACAGAAAGGGGGAAAGTGCAAGAGAGACAGACGGACATAAGAGAGGGGGAGAAGGGAGAGTGGAGGCATTCCGCAGGTATGCTGGACAGTTCTTTCATAGAAACAAGAGGAAGGTAGAGAGTAGTTGCATCATTGCAGGTGATGGGAGTGGTGGGAGCTTCTAGAAAATCTCTTCTAAGTGTAATTATTTTTTCCATAAAATGGAAAGCAAGATCATCAGCTAAGAGTGTACTGAGGAGATAGGTATTAAGGATCTGAAGAAGTTAAAATAATTACCAGATAAGCAGGGGAGTGAATAGACTAGAGAAGTGTAGAATTGCCAGGCAGTTTTTTTTTTTTTTTTTTTTTTTGACAGAGCCTCAAGCTGTCACTCTGGATAGAGTGCTGTGGCATCACAGCTCACAGCAACCTCCAATTCCTGGGCTCAAGCGAGTCTCTTGCCTCCACTTCCCAGGTAGCTGGGAGTACGGGTGCCCACCACAACGCCCGGCCATTTTTTTTTGGTTGCAGCTGTCATTGTTGTTTGGTAGGCCCAGGCTGGATTTGAACCCGCCAGCTCAGGTGTACGTGGCTGGCGCCTTAGCCCGTTGAGCCACAGGCGCCGAGCCTGCCAGGCAGCTTTAAGGCTTCCTGGAGGGTAGTGGTCAAGGATTAAACCTGGAAAGAGTCAGCAGAGCTGTATGTCATTCTTCAGCCACATTCAGTTTCCTGGTTGTGGGAATGGCATTTGCAGAGAGTTGGGGTTTTGTCACATTAGTGTAGAAAAATGAGTAAGGAACAAGGGAACATTCACTGGAGTCATTGCAATGAAAAAGATAGATTTAAGTAGGAAGTAAGAACTTGAGGGGGAAGACAGACCATAAAGTTGTGCGATCAGTGGATCCTGCTGAGTTCAGAAAATTATTGCAGGGTTTGAGCGAGCAGGAAGGATAGGAGGATTTGGTTAAAAAAAGAGTAGGAAGCTCAATTTGGGATTATAAAAGATTTTCAGATATAGAAAGCAGCTGAAATATGTTAACTTTTTTTTTCCGCTGTCTTGAAGTTTATCCTTGGTTTTTAGACATTTCACAGTAAGGTACTAAGGAGTAAGTTTCATTCATTGTTCTCAGTATTTATTGGACCCTTTTAGTATAGATATTTTTATCTTTAGTTCTGGAGAATTGTCTTTTTTTAAAATTTAAACATCTTCATTCTGGAATTCTTATTCAGAGATCAGAACTCTTGAAAAGAGCCTTGATTTTTATTTGTTTACCTAAGAAAACTTTTTTTTTTTTTGTTAAAAAGAAACAATGTCTTTGTCACCCTGGCTGGAGTACAGTGGCACAGTTGTAGCTCACTGTAGCCTCAGACTCCCGTGCTCAGGGGATCCTCCCTTCTCAGCCTCCTGAGTAGCTGGACCTACAGGTATGTTCTACCACACCTGGTTGGTTAATTTTTAAAATGTTTTTTGTAGGGATGGGGTCTCTATAGGAGTGAGCCATGACACCCTGACTAAATTTTTATTCAAAGAAGCTAGTGACTGACAAAAAGAGTTAATACCCAGAATGATTTGCTTTATTTAAAAATTAATAGTAGATAATTTGGAAGCAATCACACAGAAGGGTGAAAGAGAGTCTTTCTTTTCTTTCTTTCTTTCTTTTTTTTTTTTTTTTTTTGCAGTTTTTGGCCGGGGCTGGGTTTGAACCCACCACCTCTGGTATATGGGGCCGGCGCCCTACTCCTTGAACCACAGGCGCTGCCCGAAAGAAAGTCTTAATGTTCTGCTAACAGACGTAACTAGAGAGCAAAAAGATGATCAACATGCTTTTAGTACAGTTTGGAAGTTTAATTAACGTGCATAAAAATACTTCATTTAAGCCTGATTCCTACATATTAAAAATCAATTAGATAGTTATGGTTACCTCTATTTTGGTAAAATATACATAACGTAAAATTTTAACTGTTTTTTAAACATATAGTTTGGTGACATTAAGTACATTCACATTGTTATGCAACTGTCACCACTATCCGTTTCCAAAACAGATCTTTAATACTCATTTTTTGTGGATTCTGTATATGTAGATTTCTCCTGTTCAATAAAATTTATTTGTAACTTTAATATCAGTATAGGACTTTGGCATTGATTTTTGAATGTGCGTGCACATCCCCAGCTGAATTCAATAAAGCAGCATTTTGCCTTCTTTCAGCCCTCATAGTGTAAACAAATGTCCTTTTACGGTCTATTTAATGACTCTTTTTTTTTTGTTTGTTTTTTGCATTTTTGTGCTGTTAATGATTTCTCTATTTAAGATGGCTCTCCAGATGGTGCTGAAGCACTACCTAGTTTTCCTAAGTGCAAGGGCATGTGCACATTCTTACAAAGAATGCATGTGTTAAGCTTCATTAGGGCATGCAGTTGAGTTGAGTGTTAACCAATAATACATTGTAACAGAAGATGTCATTAAAGGGATAACCTGCATAAAACAAACATTGATCAGTTGATGAAAATGTGACCTGTGACTTGTAGGAACCTAACCCTATATTTTCCCCTAGGAGCAAATAATACATTGTTTACGAATTTGGTGATCACAGTGACTTTGTGGAATATTACCATGAATAACAAGAATTGACTGTATCCTTTTTAGAAAAGAAGAGGCTTAATTATTTCCACTGTTTTCCCTTAACACATGCATGGGGAATGATGTTAGAAAAGATCTTAGGCTTTCCTCATTTGATGATTTTTGTTTTTCTGTTAATGTTTTGAAGAGTGGAACCCTAAGAAGCAAATTGAGAACTCCCTCTACATGAAGCGGGGTATGTGGAAGACACTGGTTGAATGCCTAGCTTCATGGTACCTGAGGCAGAGTTGGTCTTTACATTGGGACCTTCTGCATACAGAGGTGTTATTTTCTCTTGGGTTAAGTTTTTCCCTCGCACATTCTAGGCTTGTCTTCGTGCCCTGCTGTGTGTGCCACTGTACTATTGTAAGATTTTTATTTCTCAGAAATTTTGAGGTCACTTGTCTGTTGGTGCTTAACTTCTTCCATTCTCTTTGCCATTTTTTTTTTTTTGTGTGTGTGTCATTTTGTGTTTATTCTTCAATTGGCCTATTAGGTAGGAGAAGAAAGAATTATATGTGGTCAGTGTGCCATTTTTAACCAAATGTCCTCATTAGGGGTTCAAAAAAAATCTTGTAGTTATTTTAATTCAAGTTGTGTATTACACAATTTAAAGAGTAGTTTAGGGCCCCTCTATTTCCTAGTCTACTGAGAGAGCTACTTTGTCTTTTAAATTGATTATTTAGGTTTTGCTTTCATATCTTTATAATATGCTTAAGTTCTTGTTTTTCTGTTTTAGACATTATTCACTTTTTATTTTGGTTTTCTTAAAGTGATCATTGATGTTTAAAACACACAAAAACTCATCTTATTGAAATAACATGCACAAAATGTACTTGAGATATAAATCTATAACTTGATGAATTATTACAAAGTAAATACATTTGTATAACTATGACCTGGGGCAAAAAATATTCTCTGACCCACATCTAGAAGCTTCTTCCTTCTGCCCCTTTCAGTCACTCATTGTCTCTCCTCCCCAAGGGAGCTACTGAGCTGACAATCTGATACCTAAGATTAGTTTTATCTGTTTTTTTAAAACATTTTTATTAATGGAATTATATAGTGTATTATTTTGTATCTGCTTCTTGCTTATAATATTCTTCCATGTTGAACTTTTATTTTGTAGCCAGTTGTTGGCAGTTGTTTGGCATGATCTGTATTTGCTTTGGATTGAATTGTATTCCCCCAAATTTGCAAGTTGAAGCCTTAACCCCAGTGTGACTGTGTTATCTGAGGTAAGGTATAGAAGGTTAAATGAAGTCTTAAGTGTAAGCCCTGATTGATAGGATTAGGGTCCCTATATGAACGGACAGCAGAGAACTTGCTCTCTCTACTAGTGAGGACACAATGAGAAGAAAGCCCTCACCACAACCAGTCATGCTGTCACCCTGATCTTGGACTAGCAAGTTCCAGAACTGTGACAAAATAAATTTCTGTTGTTTAAGTCACCCAGTCTGTGGCAGCCCAAGCTGATCAATACACCATATCCCCTTAAAGGATTTGGGATCTTTTTTTTGTCTGCTCTTTTAGTGGTTGTGGATGCTTTAACACTTTTTGGGAGCAGGATCTTTTGACCAGTAGTGAACTGATAGAAAGTAGCAGATAAGGTTTTGGCCCTTTTGGTTGAGGATTGTTGTTGGGGGAAAACCCTTCTTGTGTATGAGCTGTCCTTATCCCTATTTTGTAATTTTTCACTTTGCTTCTGGCATCAGGGTGATTATAAATGGAATTTATCAGAACTTTACACAGTAGGTGGCATTGGCACTCCTCTCTCATCTAGTGAATCCTCTTGGTGTTTGCTGTGTTCCTCTTGACCCAGCTCCACAACCATAGGAATGAGTGGGTGGTCTTTTCTAATCTCTAAATTTCTGAGGCACAGCAATCAGTAGTACTCACAGTTGCCACCCCTTTGGTAACCTCAGGGTCTAAGCTTTGTCTGAGCTCCCCAGGCTCCAGCTCTGGGTCGGGTTATTTTGGTTGAGTCTTCCCAGCAGGGAGCTGGGAGGAGGAGGAGGAGATTGGGAACTTCCCCCTCAGGCTTCACTGCTGCACATGCACATGTCCCCTTAGATGTTTCACTTTGAAGATGCTGTTGCTTTTGATAAAGTGACTGTTCTCTGTGGTTTTATTAAGCCAAATAGTACAGTAGAACCTCTGTAAGTTCTACCCAAGGGACTGTAACAAACTGATCAACATACAGAGCTGGTCAACATAAGGAATTAGGCCTACTGTACTTGTAAGTACATGTGATGCATGTCCTGTCTATGAAAATTAGGTCAATTTAAGGAGGTGATCAATCTAGGGAGATGGTCAGCTATGGAGTTTCTACTGTTTTTGAGCTCCTGTTTTTGCTTTAGATGCTATTTGATTAGCAGTACCTGAAGATGAAAATGGTGTAAGAACAAAATCAGAAGAGAATCTTTAGAATAGAAGGAGGGTATTGAACAGAACTAGAAGAAACTGGTGACTGAGTATAGTCACGAAAATAGAAACCAAGTCTCAGAAGATTCGAAGGAAGAAGAACTGGAATGACAACTTGGGGGCGGTGTCTATGGCTCATCAAGTAGGGCGCCGGCCCCATATGCTGAAGGTGGCGTGTTCAAACCCGGCCTCGGCCGAACTGCAAAACAAAAATAGCTGGGCTTTGTGGCGGGTGCCTGTAGTCCCAGCTACGCGGGAGGCTGAGGCAATAGAATCGCCTAAGCCCAGGAGTTGTAGGTTGTTGTGAGCTGTGTGACGCAACGGCACTCTATCGAGGGCGATAAAGTGAGACTCTTGTCTCTACAAAAAAAAAAAAATGTTTGACAGATTACCAAGGAGGAGGAGGAGGAAAACCTGATGGGGCCAAAAAAGAACAGTATATCTAACAGGTTTCTTTGGACTTGGTAGATCCAAACGTACCACATAAAATTACCCATGGAGTAAAGTTTGAAGGAATTCATTTGACTTTGATTTACATACTTTTTAAAACCATATTGTTCTGTTAAAACACCAGAAGCCCTATTTCCTCATTGTGTTGTCTCCATCTATAAAATGTCTGGGTACTGATTATGGTGTTCATGGCTTCAGTTCAACTCACCAAACACTTATTGAGCACACCTTGTGTGCCAGGTAGTGTGTAGAGCTATAAAGATGAGTAAGGTATCTTTTCTCCAGTTGAAATATGCACAAGATAGTTAGTGTTCGCATATTTCAGCAGCTATTATTGTCTTCTGCTGATTTACTTCCCATTGGAACACATTCATTTACTCTTCATTCCTTCCTCAATCTGATTTGCTTCCCCCTGGGGTTAGTCCTTCCATTCCAGGGTCAGAATCACTGGATGCTTTGCTGTAGCTTTTCCTTTCCTGTAGCTCTTGTGGAAGTTAGGATTCATAGGGAATAAATAAGTAGGCCAGTAGAGGCCTTGGACCAAGTTAAGCAGTTTTTTTTTTCTTCTTTTTTTGAGACAGAGCCTCAAGCTGTCACCCTGGATAGAGTGCCGTGGCATCACAGCTCACAGCAACCTCCAACTCCTGGGCTTAAGCGAGTCTCCTGCATCTGCCTCCCAAGTAGCTGGAACTGCAGGTGCCCGCCACAATGCCCGGCCATTTTTTGGTTGCAGCCGTCATTGTTTGGCGGGCCAGGGCTGGATTCGAACCCGCCAGCTCAGGTGTACATGGCTGGCGCCTTAGCCCGTTGAACCACAGGCACCGAGCCTAAGCAGTTTTTAAAAAACATATTATTAATGTATATAGTGTGGCTATTCTCTAAGTATGGCATGGGAACCCCTTGAAGTTTTCTGAGATCTTTTCAAGATCTGTAAAATCAAAACTATTTTTTAAATACTATTAAAACATTTGCTTTTTTCATTCTCCCTTCTGCAAGTGTAGAGTGGAATTTTTTCAGAGGCATGGTGTGTAATGGTCACAGCAGATGGAATGCAGAAGCAGAAATGAAAATTTTCTTTTTTCTTTTTTTTTACGACAGAGTCTCACTATATGTCACCCTTAGTAGAGTTCCATGGTGTCACAGCTCACACAGCAACATTAAACTCTTAGGTTTAAGCTATTCTTTTGCCTCAGCCTCCCAAGTAGCTGGCATTACAGACGCTCGCCACAAGGCCCAGCTATTTTTTTGTTGCAGTTGTCATTGTTGCTTTAACTGGCCAGGGCCAGGTTTGAACCTGCCAGCTTCAGTGTATATAGCCAGTGCCCTACCCACTTGAGCTACGGGCGCCACCAAGAAATGAAAATTTCATACAACTAAATTACTTAATGTTAACATGTGATAGGTTTATTGTTATTTGAAATGAATTAAGTACTTATTTTTTGTAATTTCACAGTTTTTATTTGTAATATGGTAAATATTAATATAACCCACATTTGGGGTGATCATTAGTCTTTAAGAGTGTAAAGGAGACCAAAAAGTGTGAGAACCATTGACAGAGAATCTCTCAGCCCTTCTCACATTTTAGTTACAAATGCCTTCTGCAGTGGTGTGTCTTATTCTAGGTGTTACAGGATTGCAGCAGGAAGCATTGCCTCTCTGATCTTATTGTACAGGTTCACTTGCTAACATGGCCCTCAGATTCAAAGCTGAAGTGATATAAACTCCCTAGTCATGGCAAAGCCTCTGTCCACTTGTTTCCTTCCCTCATCACTCTTACCCTCCCCTCATTCTGAATAGCTGTAATACAGAAATCATTTTTATCCAACAAATGACAAGCTGACCAGGAGTGGATGTTGGTGTAGGTCTACTTAGTAAATAAGAGTAAAACTGATTCTTACTCCTTAATATAAAAAATGCATTTAAATAGAAGCTATGGTTCTTTCTTCCTGTATCCTAGTGGCTTATTCTTATACACTGACATACTCACCCCTTTCTGAACAAAGTCTGCCAGGTGGCCCTTTGTTGGTTCTGTACTTATTTTACTTGGTTAGTCCACAGATTGGTCCCCTTTTCTTCTTTAACTAAATAAAATGTTTTTAAAGTTTCTAGATTGAGCAGTGATCTATTTATTTATTAAGTTCTATACTGCACAGTACACTCTGGGGAGTTGAATATTCTGGGCTATATAAACTGAGAAAAGCAGTAGTTCCCTTCCTAAGATCAGAGAGTTGACTAATATTAAAATGTTAATAAATAATGAAGGAAATATTTGCTAAATTATATATCTTTTTAGAAGTGTTTTCATTGTGTATGTTTTTCCTTTTCTCCTTTCCACTTTTCTTTTCCATTTTTCCCTTTCCCTTTCTTTTTGCTTTGAAGGGGATAATTTTCCCCTTATCTGTAAGTAACTTAAATATAAAATATTCTAAACCTTATTTTTCTGAAGCCCCTATTTTTAGTTATACAGTTTTATAAAGTTACGATTCCTATTATAACCAGCTAAGTTTTAGGTTTTTAAGTTTGTTTGCTTGATTGCTTTTTAACAATGCTGTATGTTTTTCGTAATTACTAAATTTTTAAAATCCATAAATGTTTATTATTTTTTTCTAGGTTGCTATAAAAATAATTGACAAAACTCAGTTGAACCCAACAAGTCTACAAAAGGTAAGATTAGGACAATATTCAGTATTTTAAAAATGACTGTCAGTGCTAGTTACCATTTAATTTGTCCCTTAAATAACTTAGTGTTGCTTTTACTTACTATGTTTAGTGCATGAAAGTTTCCTGTTCAAATGAATACAACTTAAATGTAGTATTTTATCAAAGTAATTTGGTAATCTTCACTTGAAGGTTATGATTTTTAAATGTTCTTAATATTAAACATAAAGGCGGTACTTACTTTATATTTTTAATTGACATATTATTGTACAAAGGAGTACTTTTTAATTGAATACTCTAAATATTAACTAGAATAGAGTTTTAAAATACAATATAAAAAAATTTTCATGAAATTGGTAGAGCACAGATTTCTGTACTTTCCTTATGGCTAATGCTAAAATATTTCAAGTCAGCACTTTTGGGTTTTTAAACTCTTATCATGCTATGTCTGATTAAGATGTGATGACTATTTAATAGGGAAATGTAAAAGTAAAACTGAATAAGAGTGAAAAACCATGTTTGGAAAGCTTTATTGCTATTTGTATCATTTAACTTAGATCAGAAGGTCTCTCTGCCCTGGGCAGATTTTGAAATCTCTAATGCCTAGATCACCGTGTACAGATTGAATTGCATAGGTAGGGCTTGGGCATAGGTAATTTCATTGGTGCACCAGTGAATGATTAATGATTGTCATGATAAAATCCCTATAGGTCTTTTTAGTTTTGCAAAGCCTATTTTTTTTTTTTTTTTTACCTTGAGACAGAGTCCTCCTTTCTCACCCCAGCTAGAGTGCAGTGCTGTGGTAATAGCTCAGTGCAACCTCAACCTTCTGGGCTCACGGGATCCTCCTGCCTCAGCCTCCTTAGTAGCTGGGATTACAGACACTACCATGATGCTAATTTTCTATTTTTAATCGAGTGGGGTCTCGTTCTTGCTCAGACTGGTTTGAACAGTTCTCCTACCTCAGCCTCCCAGAGAGGTAGGATTACAGGCATGAGCCCACTGTGTCTGGCCTGCAAAGCCTTTTTACATATTTTATTTGATTTCTAACTTTGGCCTATAGTAGTTAGGGAGCACAGAGACTGTGAACTAGGAACAGGAAGTCCTAAATTTAAGTCCTGGCCCTGCCACTTAGCTGAATGTCTAACTTGACCTTGAGGAAAACACTTAACTTTTCTGGACCATGGGTTTCTTATCTTTAGAATGGAGAATATTTCATATTTTCATGATGGGTGTGAGTGAAATAATGTCTAACTTGACCTTGAGGAAAACACTTACCTTGGGTTTCTTTAGAATGAAGAATATTTCATATTTTCATGATGGGTGTAAGTGAAATAATGTGAAATAATGCATGTAAAAGAGCTTTGTAAATGGCAAAGCACTGTACAATTGTAAGATACTGTGATAAGCATAATTTTCTATATACATTACTAAAATATTCCCAATGGTTATTTATGTCCTGATAATTTTTTTGAGATAGACTCACTTTGTTACCCTTGGGAGAGTGCTATGGTGTCATTGCTCACAGCAACCTCAAACTCTTGGAGCTCTGCTCAGTGCCTGTAGCACAGGGGGTACAGCGCTGTCCACATGCACTGAGGCTGGTGGGTTTGAACTTGGCCTAGGCCAGCTAAATAACAATTACAACTGCAACAACAAAAAAACAGATAGCTGGGCGTTGTGGTGGGCGCCTGTAGTCCCAGCTACTTGGGAGGCTGAGGCAAGAGAATCGCTGAAGCCCAAGAGTTTGAGATTACTGTGAGCTGTGATGCCCCGGTATTCCTTGGAGGGCGACATAGTGAGACTCTGTCTCAAAACAAAACACTCTTGGGGCTTAAGTGATCTTCTTGCCTCAGCCTCCCAAGTAACTGGACTACAGGCATTTGCCACAATGCCTGGCTACTTTTTTAGAGACGGGGTCTCCCTCTTGCTCAGGCTGGTGTTGAACTCCTGATCTTAGGTGATCCACCTGCTTTGGCCTCCCAGAGTGCTAGGATTACAGGACTATGTCCTGATAATTTTGAAGCCTTGTTCCTGTTTTATGTGTGGGAGGTGGGGAGGGAGGTAGACTTTAATCTTGCACTAAAAATACATTTAAACAAGTGATTTTTTTTGTGATCTACAGCTTATATTAGGCTTTAAGGCTTCTCCTTGAGGCCCTGAGCAGATATAAACATTTTAGTCCCTTGCCCTAAGAGTAAATTTCACCCATTTCCTTAAACTTTCATTTCTTCCTATATCTAAGGACTCAGTACTAATAAATGAGTTAAGAGTTAATAAAATTTATTATTCAGAACTAAAATGAACATATAAAGAATTTCATTGATGACTCTAATTCAGTATTCAATGATGTTACAAATCTTACACTATTCATATGTACCTGGGTATAATTGGAATTCTAGCTGTTTTCCAGGAAAAATTTCATCCTTATATTGTCAAGTTGGCTGTAATTTTCCCTTCTTTCTTGCTTATTTGCTTTTTTTCCATTATTTTTGTTTGTAGTTTTTAATTGCTGCTATTCTTTTCTTCTTATCATTATTATGAGAAATTGCTATTTGTCTCATCATTACCAATTTAGTACATGGTAGATTGTCTGATATGATTCTGCATATTTGCATCAGCATTAATTTAGGCTTATAATCATCTCATAGCTAAAACTTTAAGATTTGTTTGTGGTATAATTCAAGAATGAACCATCCACAGACTTATCCTAAAGCCAGATCTATCTAAGATAAATAACTTGATAAGTATATTACTTTCAGTTAATAAAGCATTGTTTAAAACTTATTACTATATAAATTGGAAGCATTCCGTGTACATTTCTTACAGATTCTTTTTTCACTGAGTTCTTTTTCCATGGAAAAATGGCAATAAGATACAGAGAAGAGGCAATTTTGGCAGGCCCACTTGCAATAGTCATTTTTGTAGTCTTCTTAAAAATTTTTTTTAGCATCGTTCACAATTGTCTTATATCACACTTGCATCAGGAACACTTTTCTTTTTTTGTATTTCTCTCTTATTTTTTATTTTATTTATTTATTTAATTAATTAATTTATTTATTTTTTGCAGTTTTTGGCTGGGGTCAGGTTTGAACCTGCCATCTCCGGTATATGGGGCTGGTGCCTTACTTCTTTGAGCCTTAGGAACACTTTTCTTTAGATAGTGATAAAAAGCCTTGAAGCTACAGAAGGTAACATTCACTTTAAGGAACATTCTGTCATCAATAACATGCAGTCTTTTTTTACTGCTGCCACCATAAAAGGTGGACTGGCTAATTTAGGCAGTATGTAAACGCACTTGTTAAAATAGTGTCAATTTAACAGTATTTAGGTTTGCACATTGTGATACGTACGTTTACTAAATGTTCATAAGTAAACCTGAGTAGATTGTATATTTGCAGACTGTTATTTTCAAAGATGAATCTCTTCATTTTTCCTTTGTAATTTTCCTTTCATTAAGTTAATAAATGTTAGATTCTAGTTAGGGATTTTTCTCCATTGTTTTTATACTTTTTAACTTTTTTTTTTTTTTTTTTTTTAAAGAGATGGGATCTGGCTGTATTGCCCAGGCCAGACTTAAACTGGGCTAGTTCTCCCTTCTTAGCCACTGTACCCAGATACATACTTTTTGACCTCTAGCTGCTGTTTCTAGTATATTATTCTCTTCATAAATATCTTTGAGGTAAGCTTTTAATGAACTCTGTAATGTGTACCTATATTGGTAAACAGCAAGAATAACAAAAGTATTAGTCATCTTCCTGATCCTATAAAGTAATTTTTAGTTTCAATTTCCTTTTGTATCAGGTAATCTTGATGGGCTTTGTTTTATTAAATCTGAATATGTCATTAAAAGCAAGCATGGGCTCAGCGCCTGTTGCTCAGTGGTTAGGGTGCCAGCCACATACACTGGGGCTGGCGGGTTCGAATCCAGCCCGGGCCTGCTAAACAACAATGACAACTACAACAAAAAAATTGCCATGTGTTGTGATGGGCACCTGTAGTCCCAGCTACTTGGGAGGCCGAGGCAAGAGAATTGCTTAAGCCCAAGAGTTTAAGGTTGCTGTGAGCTATGAGGCCACGGCATTCTACCAAGGGTGACAAAGTGAGACTCTGTCTCAATTAAAAAAAAAAAAAAAAAAAAATGAAGCAAGCATGGTTCCTGTTTAGAAATACTAGAATTTGGCTCGGCGCCTGTGGCTCAACGGGCTAAGGCGCTGGCCACGTACACCTGACCTGGCGGGTTCGAATCCAGCCCGGACCTGCCAAACAACAAAGACGGCTGCAACCAAAAAATGGCCGGGCTTTGTGGGGGGGGTGCCTGTAGTCCCAGCTACTTGGGAGGTGGAGGCAAGAGACTCGCTTGAGCCCAGGAATTGGAGGTTGCTGTGAGCTGTGATGCCACAGCACTCTATCCAGGGTGACAGCTTGAGGCTCTTTCTCAAAAAAAAAAAAAAAAACCAGGCTATGAGGATACCCCCAACCCCTCAGTTCTTGAAAGGTATTACAGGACACAAAGGCAGGCCTGCCCTGGCCCAACCCTGGCCCCTGCAGGACCAACTCAACTCCAGTTTTTCTAGGGGGTAGGGAAACCGTCCGAAGATGTGGAAAAATACAGTGAGAAACAAAAATCCTTTTCATGCCTCCCCTCCCCCAGCTCCCCTTGTTCCATAACAATTATGAAAACTGTTGGATGGGATGGCATTTTGAACATTTACTGCATTCTGGCCAATAAATTCCAAGGCAGGATCTGATGGAAAAGCCTCCTCTGCAGTGAGCTCCTTCCCTGGCTCCCCTCCCTGTGCACTCCCAGCCCTCATTCCTTCTCTCGCTTTACAACCCAATACCAGGGCCTAGCCAGGCGCACTTTACTCACAGGGAAAAACAACAGTACGCCAGCCTGGAGACAGTGTGCAGACTGGAAAAGTTAATCATTACTTTCGTCTGCCTCCGTAATCTAATCTCTCCTGCTTGGACACACACTCACTGTTCAGTCATCCCAGCCCTTTCACCCCCAGAGCACCCAGGACCTCCAAGACCTGAGCCTGCCCTCCCTCTGCAGGGCCTACCCACCTCCCCAAGGCTGTGGTCACAAGGCCCTGGAGTCCAACACAAATGGCCAGCTGTTGTGCACTGTTGTGCCTCACATTTCAGAGTATTCCAGGCCTCCCATAAACGTGGGCTCCAATTTGGCTGGTTATTAGTGCTGTACCCTGGTGCCAACTCCGTAGCACAGGGACAGACTCTGTCCCCTCGCCCTCTTCTCTCATTCCCCCTGCCCCAGGGCTCACTTTCAACCCTACTCCAAGTGCGTAGGGCTCCCCTGCCCCACGTGATCAGTTCTGTGCAGACACCCAAGTCCAAAAGGCCTGGTCACTGGCAGTGCCTCAAAAAATTAAACATAAAATTACCAAATGATCAGCAATTCCATTTCTGGGAATAGACCCAGAAGACCGAAAGCAAAGACTCCAAGAGATATCTGAACTCATGTTCATAGAAACATTAATCGCAATAGCCACAACAACCCAACTGTGCACTGAGTGATGAATGAATCAACAAAACGTGGGATACTCATACAATGGAACATTATTCAGCTTTAAAAAGGAAGGAAATCCTGACACTTGCTACAACATGGATGAACCTTGAGGCCTTTATGCTAAGCAGGACAAGCCAGTCACAAAAGAACAAATAGTGTATGATTCCACTGTGTAAAGAACCTACAGTAGCCAAGGGTATAGGCAGAAAAGTGGAATGGTGTTGCCAGGGGGTTGGGAGGCCAGGAGAGGACGTAAATTAGGGTCTGATGGGGCAGAATTTCAATCTGGGAAGATGACACAGTTCTGGAGAGGGCTGTAACAACAGCACAGCAATACGAATGTACCCTAAAAATGTATTAATATGGTAAATGTTGTGTTATGCTTATTTTACCACACAAAAAAGAAAAAAATGTTCCAATTTCTCAATGTCCCCATAAGCCTGCCCTCTTGAGGACACGGTTTCTGAACATGTGAGGTGGGTTTCAAAGAGGCTATATAGGTCCTCTGAAAATGTATACAAATTGTGGTTGGTAGGTAAGTAGGTAGACAGATGCATTTTGGGGATAAAGACTCCTCAGCTTTCACTCATACTTGGAAGAGTCTGCAAATTAAGCAACATGAAGAACTATAATTACTTTATTTTAGAATGGAAGGGACCATTGAATAACCCATGCCCTCAACCACTCCAGGAACCAGGACCTCATTTCCACACCCCCTCAAATCCAAGAACCAAAGATCACAGATCACAGACAGGACTTGGCAGCCAAGTCTAAACCCTTATTCTGCAGATGAGAAAACTGAGGTGCGGAAAACAAAAATGGTAGCTCCTACAAGGCTGTGAGACAAGCCCGAGGCTGAGGCTCACCCTCAGCCCGGGGAATAGGCCAGCCCCAGGGATAGAAACCTGAAGGATGCTTGCCCTCCCAGCAAAATGGCATCCTGCAAGCCCTGGGGGGACTCTTTGCAGGCCCCTACACTCCAGGGCTCTTCCCAGAACCGCACCCACTGAGCTGGAGATGGGGCCAGTCTATTTTTAGGAACTGTACTGTGCCCCCAGACCACAGTGAGAGCTCAACCTTTGGCTTTTCCCTCTTGGTTACTAACCAACGAGCAGGTCGGGCAGTGCTGGCTGAATGTAGTGAACTCTCCTCAGAGACCCCTCTAGGCCTGGGACTGGGAGAGTGGACAGCAGGAAAGGGCACCAGACCCACCACTGAACTTCTCAGTGTGTTGCCCCAGAAAACAGACAGACCAGTCTGCCCAGTCTACAGACAACAGTCCCATCTTGGCATCTTGTTTTTTTCTTTTTTCTTTTTGCTCCTATTGAATGATAGTCCCAGATCAAAAAGCAAAAAGGTAGTACAGGCAAACACGGAAGCCACCAACAGCCACTGGCCTGGTTATTTGAGTTGTCTCCTGGCTGAAAGACAGAAACTCCCAACTTTGCAAGATGAAATTGAAGTTGGGACCAGTTCTTTCCCTTCTGCCCCAGGGATCAAACCCCAAGCAAAACCAGCCCTTTCTTCCAGGTGGGGATCCCCAGAAGAACAAGAAAAGTAATTAAATTAGTGAACTCCATGGAGCTGGGAGCCATCAGTAGCCCCAGGGGAACAGACAGGGCAGGATGAGCATAAAAATGAAACACCCTGGTAATTGCATCTTAGAACCCTAAGCAGGTCAGGGGGGGCTGGGCCCTCAGAAACAGGTTTTACCCTTCAGATTTAAAATTAAAAACCCAAGAGTTTCATCCCCCAGATGGTAAGAAGCAAGCCCACTGCAATTACAAAGGGAAAGTCAAACTCCTAGATTTTGAAAATCCCACCTCCAGCCTGGCTGTCAAGACATTAGATATTATCATTCCAGATGTTTTCCCACCCCTGGTTGTGGCCTGGGCTGGTCACCTCTACTCAGCATTATACCCCCAGGTACTATCGGGTCTGCAGTGTAGATTATAACCAACCACAGATCCTGTTCTTACTGCCATTATCTTATAATCAACACGGAGGACTGGAAGAAGGGGCTGGGACCAGAATCCAGGAGAGTGATCTCTGTTTATCCACAACCTTTGCTTTATCTCAACTCCTAACAGACCACACAACCAAAGCAGAAGCAGAAGCAAAAGCACCTCCCCCAAGTCACACACCTCCCCATGGAGGGACCAGGTTCCTTCTGCCCTGTAGAAGCTGCCCCTGACTGTCTCTAGACAGAGGCCACTCCTGTTCAAACCTAACCTCCTCCAACTCTACCTGCTGACCTGAATTCCATCAAGGCCCAGGAACTGATCCTCCACACAGCACAGAGCCCGGCACACAATAGGTACTTAATAAATAACTTGCTAACTGAATGAACTGCAGGGACACTCTGGCCCCTGCCCTTCACACCTGGCAAAGGGGGACAACTTGAACCACCCAAGAGGTGAGCGTGCTTTCCAAGCCCTCTTTTGAACTCCCTGTGGAGGTGGGACAGGAGAAGCCCCTGTCCCATGCTAGGTGCTTGGGCTGGATGTTTGCAAGGCAGGCGCCGGCCCGCCAACTTCTGTGGGCACACCACCTGCCCACAGCATTCTGCTTTGGCGTCCTGCTCTGTTTGGACAAGTTACCCTCACCAAGTGTTCAACAATGCTTTTACACACCCCAGGGCCCTTGTTGTGTTATGAAAACAAAACAAAGCACGCTAAGGGAAAAAGCTGGCAGGGGTGGGGGTGGAGGAGTGCAGAGTGTGGGGTGGAGAGCAAGCCAGACACACACAGGTCTTTCTTTCTGGTCTCTATCCTGAAGATGGCTCTTTGGTAGGGCACTGTCCTGTGTCATTAGAACAATGACATCGCCAAAGATTTGGAAACCCAGAGATGAATAAAGGGAAGTGGACCTTCTTCTCCACCCCACTGTGAGGCTGTGGCAAGCCCCTCTTTCCGGGGTATGCTCCTGGGAAAGGGTGGGCCACGTTACCCCTCCCTCTAAGGCACAACCAGTCAGTCACTGGACACAGCTGTGCTGGGGGAGCTCTGCGGCCCCTTTCCTCTCCATTCCTCACTAGCACCCTAGAAATGGTCTCAAGAACATTAAGAAAACTCTCAAGGGGCGGGGGGAGGGGGGAGACAAGTAGCTTGCAAATAAAGGCTGCCCTGAGTTCCAAGCTACCAAATACCGGGCACCTGTGTTAGGGCAAGGCAACAGCAGGGGTGAAAAGGCCAAGGGCATGAGTAAATTCCTGCCTACCCCCTACCACAAAAATACCATTTTTGGGGGGGGGGGCAAGTTAAAACCGAGCTAATGACACTGGGTGGGGTGCAGTGTTGAGGACTATATGGCCAAACCAACATCAGCTTCCAGCCAAGAGCTGCTTGGCCCCACCATTTGGGGAAGGAAGCTGAAAAAGTCATGAAAGATTCTTTAGTAAACTGGGAAATAAGGCAGCAGTTAACATTTCAACTGAAGGTGACCCTGCTGGTAAAATATTTTTTTAAATAATAAAAATAACATAAAGCTCTCCAACAACTTCTTTCTTAAAGAAAATGACCTAAAAGTTCTCATGGGAGTGGAAGAAAAAAAAAAGAAGAAGAAAAAAACAGGCTAGCTGTTTCTCGGCCACTACCTTTCATGAACAACTTTTTTCTGGAGTTATTCTAAAAAAGGCATGATGCAATTTCCTGTCTTGTCCCAATATTTCCTGTTAACTTACAAGGTGAAAGTTATCACCGTTTTAAATAACTGTCCTAAACTGCATTGAAAGTTCCTTGTCCCATCCAGTGCCCATCCCTATCACAAAATATCCCCATCTTAGAATATAAACACTACTATTTTCTACACCTTTATGAATTGGCTTAATAAAGGCCTGGTTCCCTCTATAGCAGATACTGAACGTACAAGGGCAGCTTCCACAGGCTCTTTGAGCGAGTGGCCCAGATCCCAAAGGTGACCCTACGGGGAAAAGCAAAGGGGATGGGGGCAGCCCAGTCCCCCAAAGGAGCCAACATGTTTGGGCACAGTGGCTGTGATCAAGTGAATGTTGCTTTCTTGGTGTGTTAAGCACTAAATTCAGAACTGTGTCTCAGCAGTTAATAATATCTTCCCGCTGAAAATAACCCGAGAGGAAGCTTCTGTGTGACAGTAGGCAGGCAGCCAGGCTCAGGGCTAGCCATTCAATACCCAAGGAGAGATGGTGGGGCCAGTGGTGACCTCCCAGTGGCTGTGCTTACAGTATCCTTTCACAAGGCTCTCGCAAAGGGAGGGTGCCCAGGCCAGTCACTAGCGGTCTCTGCAGCCCTAGAACCTCAGTGTGGACGTCACATGGACCAGGGGAAAGTCTGGATCACCTGGCTTTGGGGCTAGCCCTTGCGCTGCCCTAGCTCAGTCACTATGCTGGGCAGGCCAAGGGGACACAGCACAGTGGGAACAAGCACACACTCACTTCCCCCAGCGCAAAAGGATCAGCCTCGGAAAATGACCTGCCTCTCATTTCTGCAACCCAGATGGAAAAGAGAAGGTCGAAAAGATGAACAATGAGATGTGCCTGCCTGTTCAAGTAACACATGTCAGAGACACAGGTTCCTAGCCCTGCCCCCTGGCCATCAACATGCCCCCTCCAAGCCGGCATGGTGGCTCACGCCTGTAATCCCAGCACTGTGGGAGGCTGAGGTGGGAGGACTGCTTGAGCTCAGGAGTTCAAGGCTTGTCTGAGGGAGAGTGAGACGCCGACTCATGAAAAAAATGGAAAAACCCAGCCGGGTGCCACAGCAAATGCCTGTAATCCCAGAGGCTTCGGAGGCTGAGGCAGCAGGGTGCCCACAGCCCGAGTCAGAGGTTGCATGCCATCGTACTCTGCTCAGGGCATAGGGTACTACTCTGTCTCGACAAAAAAAAAAATAAGGAAAAAAAAAACATGTCCCCTCCATGCCCCAGGACATCTCAGGGCTGCTATAGAAACAAGTGTCTAATATTAGCAGGTTCCAGGCACCCCACAGAAGTCTCTCCAATTCTACTCTCCACAATCCTTGTTCTTGATTAGTTACCTAAACAGCTGCATGTACTTAAAAGCTACCATGAGCCAGTTTTTAAAAAACTCATGGTAAAATACATAAAGCCTAAAACATACCATGTCACCAGTGACATTGAGTATATAATCACAGAACTGTCATCACTACCTAGTTCCAGAACATTTTCATCACCCCAAAAGGAAACTCGGTCCCACAGGTCACTTTTACAATGCCATTCACAATAGCAAAGCAAAACAGAGGAAGGTGCATAGTAAAAATAGTCTGCCCTCAAATATTTCTACTATTAAGCAAAATTCTCATTTGCAAAGAGGCTCAATCTCAAGGGGTTCTACTGTACAAGCGTGTCTGGGAACCAGCACCTTACATCTTTTGTTCTGCTAGGTGAAGGCACCTGCTTTGTGAAGGTGCTGCTCCAGGTTCAAGGCCTTGTCTTCAGCGAACAGAAACTAGTCTAGCCATTTCAACACTGCAAGGAGCAGTATTATGGAAGAGTAACAGCAATAATAAAGAAGCAAAGGAAGCCAAACTTGATCATGAATCCTTTGACATTTCCTCCCTTTTCACTGCCTCCCTGGCCATGGAGGTCTCATAGGTCTAGAAGTCTATCCAGCTACTGACAGGCTGTGCTAAGAAAAGGTTCAAGTTGGTGTGTGTTTGTATGGTTGGGGGGATCAATTTGCTAGACTATAGCCAAAACTTCTACCACCCAGAGCCTGGCCTTCACCTGGCCCCCTCCCCGCTCACTGGTAGACCCAGTTCTGCCTGGGGATAGGATGTATGAGGCAGCAGCCCTTCTAGTCTGGCCGGCAGAGCAGCCCAAATTTGCTCTAGAGACTTTAAATGCTGTCACCCTGTACTTAACCCCTGCCTGACTGCCTCATTCTTTCCAAGACAAAAGGGGTTTTATCAGAAAGCCCTTCTCCAGGGGTGACTGCATGACCTCGGGCACTGCGGGAGGCCCGTGCAGGGTGTGGGTGTGCACCAGGTGAGCCCGCCCTAGCCCTGAGTCACTCTGCTGGCTGGTGTTTAAGGAGATGAGAGATGTCTCTGGAGTTCCAGACTGTCATGTCTCACGGTGGCCTGGAGGAAGGCGCAGGCTCGTGGTCAGGAGCGCCTCTCCTGACTCTCCCCAAAGCCCATGTCCATGAGCATCTGGATAAAAGGCCAGGGCAGCTGTGAGCTCCACCTGCCCCCCACCACACACACACACAATGGCCTTAGAGACCTCAGTGAAACTGCAAGCTGCTTGCCCCAAGGCAGGGAGAGGAGACAGGAAAAGCACAAGGACAGGCACCCAGGCCCACATTCCCAGTTCGATATCAAAATTCCAAGCCAGACAATAAATAATTGTTCACATACAGCTGAATAACTTCCCTTAAAATGGGACGGAACAATCTTTCCTAAGCTACTTGGTTTGAGCCCAAGTCGATCTTGGACTGAGCCAGGGCTGCACTTTCAGATTATATAGGTATTTTTGAAGGCTCTCCTCTGAGGCTAAGACAGATGCCAGAAGGGATCAAAGAGGAAAGAGAAACATTCTTGGAGTGAATGCTGACTCAAGGAGGCACCCATCCCCCAGGCTCCCAGGAATCTTAAGACCTTAGCAAAGGAGTTGGCCCCTTGAGGGTTGAAGGGATGGTGTTGTGTCTCCAATAAAGCATGACTTTGCACAGCTAAGAGATGGGATTTCCCAAGACAGAGTGATCACTGCTATCTTTACTGTCTCTCCACCTTCCTCCTTGAAATTTGTGGGAGCGCCACTTTTGAAGTTTAAATAACTGCAAGTAGCTGCTGCCTTCCAATCCCTGCCCTAACCGAGTGAGGCCCATGTGGCTGGGCCCCAGACATCAATACATGGAGGAGGAGGCTGGGAGATGGGCCTCCAGTGAATAACCTAGAACTTACCAGGAAGATGCTGCACCCTCAACCCACCCAAAGCAGGACACAGCAGGAGGTGAAATGAAAGCCCCCAAACTCCAGATGTAGGCTGCAAAGATGACAGTTCCTATCATGTGCTTTTCTTTAGCAGTGACGCAGGGAAAGCTCTGGGAGAAAAGCCTCTCCATTTCCCCCCACAAGATGAGCCTACAGCCTTTCCAGCCATGGCAGACCTCTCCAAGATAGGTCTTTCTAAACCATGACATATTCATGTCCAAGTGGCAAGAAGGGCCTGTTATGGAGTAGCAGAGCTGAGCTCAGGCTGCCAAATCACAATTCAAAATCACAAACTCCACAACCCCAAGCCCATATCATCTTGGAGAGGCTGCCCTGATGTCAATCAACTCTTATGAGAAGGACTCCAGCTCATCCCAAAGCCCATCTGTGGACATCTGCATGCTCGCAGGTACGTCTATAGCAACACATGCACAGGCGCATGGGTGTACACACACATACACACACAATCTTGCACTCAGCAATCCATCTGTCTGGGAGAGCCAGCTGTCAGAAATGAAAGCACAATCTCCTGGAACAAAGTCACTGCCTTCTAAAAATGTCCCATTTTCCCAGACCGAGGAAACTTGCAGGGGTGGAGTGTGTTTAACTGCAAGTCCCCAAGGACCAGGCCTGTTATGTCCCCCTCACTCCCCCCAATAAAGCCGCAATGCTGGAATTCTGACCTGCAGCCCCTTCCTCCCTGCACAGGAAAGGGCAGGGCCAGCCTTGGAATCACCCCTGCATTTCAGGAGGGGGCAGCCCTCTGAGCACACCCCTCACCCCCACCTCCAGGCCACCACATTTTCACATTTGGCTGTTTTTTCTTTCCCTTCTTCCCTTGCCAAGAGAATCAAGCCCTGGCTCCCATGGCCGACCTTCCTCCCACCCTAAACTGAGCCCCATTCATTAAGCCCGCTCTCAGCCAGGGCAGGACAGGAAGGAAAACAGCACACAGGGCCTGTGAAAGAGACTCAGAGAGGTTATTTCAAGGGGGAGGAGGGAGAAATCCCTCATGGGCATTTTCACTGCTCCCCACAGGGCTCCCCCTAAAGCATAAAACTGGCATGCCCCACCCCTCCTATGCAAACCCCTTTCCCCAAGGGGCCTTGCCTCATGCAGTCATTGCAACCCTCCTAGCCTCAACCTCTGGCAAGGCAGACACACCCAGGCCAACCCCCCACGGCCCCATCCACTTCTTGGGGAGGAGGAATTTTGGGCTTTCTCCATTTACAAACCCTCTGCCCTGGATTGGGGCCAATAAAATCACCTTTTGGAAGGATTCTCACTACAAAAAAGTACAGCCCCATGTTTTCCCTGTGCCCACTGCTTTCCCTCCAGACACCCCCAAACCAGTGACATCAACTCAACAAGGCAGTTTCTAGGACCTCTCCCCACTCCCTGTGGTACATTATTAATACACTGCTCCAACTCCAGACAGAAAGAAGAAAAGAATCAAACTCTGAAGCCTTGGGAATTAGTAAATCAAGAGCTAAAATTCAAAACAAATGCTCTTTCATGTGGAGGCCCCCTCTTCTCCCTTTTTGCAGTTTTGTTAAACCACGCCATCCCTTCCCGACACTGTGCCTTCCTAGCAGCAGCTCCTCATTAATCTAAGTGGCTGCAATTACCTGGGGGGGTGCGGGGGGTTTGGGGAGGTAGTTAATAATTGTTTTACCCCTAGTTTCTTTCTAGGACTAGGAGGGCTCTGGGATGAAAAATCCACCCATCTCAAGGAGGGCTGCACAGCTACAATGCAGGGCCGGGCGTCCAGGCAGGCTGGTAGCGCAGACTGGTGTCGTCATTTCCTCCAGCAGAGGAGACAGACAAGATGTTATCAATAAGACAAACCTTCTGAAATGCCCCTTTCAAAAGCTACCACTTCCCTTGCTTATTTCATGTGGTTTGGAGGGACCAGAACTCCTCCCTGCACATTCAGGGTTTAAAAAATAAAACCATCTAACAACATCCTGAGTGTGTTATTTTGCTTAGACCCTTTCCTCCCCTTAGCCTTCTTTCTTTCAAGAACTCTTAGCCTTAGAAAGCAGAAAGATGCAGTTGACATATCGCTGCATTTTCTCCCTCCACCCCCACCCTCCTACCTGAAGCCCCCTCCTCTCTCTGGGTACCTCTTTTTCCTGCTCAATTCTCATTAGAAGATTTGAGTAAACAATACCCTCTGTCTCAGATAACAGTCAGAGTATATACTGCACTGAAATAAAAACAAACAAAAGTCTCCCTGAAGACACTCTCAGCAAGCTCAGTTCCTAGAGAAAGGAATAATCTGGAAAAGACCACGCCTGAGCTGCCCACGGAGGCAGCACTTGACCAATTAGCCAAAGAGGTCACCCCACAAATGAGGGTGCACCCGCGAAAGAGGGTACACAACAAGTGTTACAGCTTCCACTAGAACTGACACACCCTGATCCTGCCAATGTCCCAAAGGGAAGAAACACCAGATGCCTAAAACTCTGCAGGAATTTCTCCCCTTTTTCCCAGGTTATTTTCCCTCTTGCTTCAGCTAGTTGTTAGAAAATCTAGTGAGGACATGGTGGGGGGGGGGGGGGGAAACAGGTAGAAATAGGATATCTTTAGGAAAAAAATGAAATGCACCCCAGTTACACTGCCAAGGAATTTCTCTAAGTGTCATCGCTTCTCATGTCCTCAGGGACAAGGATGCTTTGGCTATCCAATGCACCTCTGCCAGTCCTGTGATCCTCCAGGCCCCTGCCCTGCTGGGGCACAGGCATAGCACCTGCTGGCTGCAGGGCTCCCTCCCCAGACACGTGCTGCAGAATCCCACACTAATGCTAGATTGGGAAGCTTCCAGTCCTGCTCTGCAATCCCATCCTATGTTTGGGATCTGTCTTCAACAAGGTCCCTAAAGGTGCACCACCCCACCACCCCTTCTAGGCACCCTATAAACAAAACGCAACAGCAAAAAAGAGCTTGAATGTAGGACTTAACAACACCAGAGTCACCAGGTGGAAAGCCCCTGGAGGCAGGAGCTGCTTAAAAACAACTACAAAATACTTCCCGCACCAGTCTCCAGTGTCTGGTGTGTAAGGACTGTAGGACAGGGTGAAGAGCTGACGGCCACCACAGTGCCACCATAGACACACCCAGTTTAAGGCATGTAAAAATGAGAATGAAGTCCAAAGCAGGTAGGGTGGCAGGAGGCTACCCCTATTCCTCTATCTTCAGTGATTTCAAGAAATCTTCAAATTGCCAGGGAAAATCAGAGAAGGCATCTTACCTGAAAGCCCCCCAGGGGCCAGATAATTCGTTCCCCCTGTTTCAGCGGAGGAAGGCACAGCATCTGGACAGTCTGCTGTGGGTTCACAAAGGGGGGAGAAATAAATACACAAATAAGAACACCAAGATTCATCTTTAAGCACATTCTAAACAATATGAAAGACAAACCACACATTCCAAAAGGCTGACTCGTGGCCACGATGCTGATTATTAATGGTCTGCTCAGGCTTTGCTGCCCATCATAAGACAGACCACAGCACCTTGTCACCCGTCTGGGCTCCGGGCAGCCAGTTAATCATTAGGCAAGTCAGGCTCAATCAGACTGGCTGGAATTTCTCTTGTATTACAAGTCTCCCATTGAGGAACTCAGGTAGTTGCCAAGGTCAAAGGAGGCTGGGATTGGACTTTCTCAATCCTGGTCACTCTGTCTCCCCCCAACAAGGGCAAAGCCTCTTGCTTGGATCCCCTGGTCTCTCTGCTACTCCCACAGGCAAGGGTCTTGCTCTCATCCTTTTAATATAGGCTTCCCAGTCAATATTTCTCAATATTGGCTTTGGGCTGGAGAGAGTTCTTTTTTCTAATTGAAGAATAACTTATGTATAGCAAAGCATACATAGACTCAGTGAATATTACTCTTGTACACGCCTGTGTAACCAACACCAGAGCAAGACAGAGAACATTCTTAGTCAGCCTCAGAGCCAGAGGGGAAATGTTCCACCTCTACCAGGCTAGTCCAAACCCCCCACCTCTGGAAACCGTCCCGGGCAACCCCAGACCTGCAAGGCTCCCTGCCCTCAGTTCCTATAAAATCTTTCTGGCACTCAGCACTTGGGAGTTTCCTTCTAATGTCTTTACTGATCTTTTACCTTCAGATTCTATCTGCCTTCACTAGACTGTAAGTTTCTCTTTAACATCTCTGTCACCCTAGGTGCTCAGTGCAGTGACCTCAATGTTAATGAGGATAATGACAATTCCAGCTGAGAAATAGACAGACTCTACAACAGCCTTCCAAGCAATTAAAACAAAAAATAATGTCCATGAACCACAACTAATTAGTCCCATGAAACACAAGCAGACAAGACCCTGTAAGCTCCTCACGCACCATTGCCAATGCCAAACTTCCTGAAGTCCTTATAGAAAGCCCAGCTCAGGGAAGATCCCTCCCAGTTCCACAGCCAACACACCAGGTTGGATCATGGAGGTGCCTCCCAGCCAAGGCCACCAGGATGGTGTCCTCAGGGTGTGCATTACCAGATTCCAACTGGAACCATATGCCCATGCCCACAAAGAAGAATCCAAACCAAAGAGCAGTCCAGAGACAAATAGCCCATGAGAGTTCTTCAGTGGTCTACAGAAAGTGCCAATCATTTCTGGGTTTCTGCTGTCTGCCCCCTTTAATGCTGAGGTTCTCTCTCTAATCCAGGGTCCCTCCCTCTCCCACACTATCCAGGCTAGAAGAGTAACTATTCAAGCACTCTCCTAAACAGGGGAACTGGAGGAGGAGGTGTGGCAGCAACAGGCAAGGGAGAGAAAGACTGTGTGTGTAATCTCACTTTATCAGGGCAAAGTATAATTCTTAACAGGAATATACAGTTTTACAGGATACACTTAATCAAATGGAAAACAATAGGGGGAGGCAGGAAATGGAGTTCCTTGTTAAATGGTGTATACCCTGCACTTTCTAAACTACTTTGATGGCCTTCACCATTTTCTAGAGATAGGCTTCTCAACTCTCTCCACTCACGCTGTGGACGGAAGACACCCCCACCACATTAAACATGATGACTTATCCACAGCCCCTCCCCCCAGCTCTTGCTGGCAGAATCCCAGAGGCAAGGTGTGTTTCAAAGGAAAAGCCGGGCATTTCAGAGCAGAGCTAGGACCACATTCAGGGTGTCAGCCTGTCTCAGATCAAAGGTAAGTCAGCTACACACTGGCAACCACAAGAGTTTTTATGAAATGATGCTCTGCCCTTCTTCAATGCCTTTGATCTCAGGAGGGATTTACAAACATTAATTAGGCCTCCCTACCACCTCTGTGAAGTTCAACATGCACCCAGGTAAACTGAGGTGTCACTGACTAGCTCAAGGGGCCACCCAGTAAGCTGAGCTATAGCCAATAGTCCAGCCCCTATCCCACGGCTCTCAGGCCTCAGGCATGCCATGGAGTCCCAACCTCCTTCCCTGAAAGGGTCCAAACTGAGACAGTCTTCTGCATCCAGACTGGCCTCAAGCTACTACCTGATTTGTAAAGGTGAAAGGGGCCAGCCATCTCTCCATCCCTTGCCCACAGAAAAGCTATGCAAAGGAATATCTCTAAAGGCATGGTTTCACCTCTGCCTGCATCTCCTGCTCCCCAAAGTTCAGGCTGACCGACAATCTAGGCCACCCCTGGCTCTCATCCAACATTAAGTATTACCAAACTCTCAGTGAGTGCTAGGTTCTATGGGAGAGAAAAGACTCATTCCTTTCTCCCAGCACCTCCAACAGAGTCTATGAAAAATCCAAGCCTGGGGTGCGTCTCCTCCACCTACCATAACTAATACAGCCATGTGTCCCAGCTCTGCCTCAGGTAGCTCACCCAACCCAAAACTCAAATGGACCCTGCTTACAGAAGAACACTGCATTGCACTGGAATCCTCAAGTTTTTAAGGAAACCAACCCTCATATCTATAGAAGGAATGAATGAACCAATGGCTGAGTGAATAAATGATCTCTGAGAAAGTTCAGAGAGACTGGAGTCAGAAGGCAAGGCAAGGGTAGGTCTCAGGTGCAGATGCCAAACTTCCTAACCAAGCTGCAGAGACCAAACCTGCCAGTGTCCACTGGCCACCTGGGTTCCCAGCCCACGCATGAAGAGCTCACCCAGCCACACCCTTGCCCCAGCCCAGCCATTCTGCAAGCCTTTCAGACCATCAGGAAGCACAACCCACATAGCTACCCCACTAGTAGTCCCACTCCATAAACTGAGATCTAGTTTCAAACAGCAAATTCTTATTCTATGTGGGAGGGGGAGGAGAGTATCTTTCTGACTTCTGAGAGCCACTAGTCACAACCACCTTGCCCCTAGGTTCAGTTAACCTTGCAACTCTGCTGGTTGGGGACCACTTCCTACCCAGGCTTCCCAGAGGCTGCGGTGGAGCGGCTTAAACCATAGCGAATGGAGCTTCCAGTTTTTAGCCCTCAAGCTCCCCCAAAGGCTGCAGGGGTACCAGGCCCCAGCTCTATCCCACACTGGAGACTTCATAGGAAGTATTTCCTTAGTTGTGCAACCACTTAACAGTTGCCTACTATAAAACCTTGTATCTGTTTTACCTAGTTAACCCAAAACCAAAAACTCAATCTAGGGATTATCAATTTAAGAATGCAAGCAGCAAATCTCAATTCCCAGGCAAAGCTTTCTCCCATACACAAGGTAGGGAGACCCAGGGAAGCAGCCCGTCTCTGTGTCTGACCTCAACGGCAGCCACCAAAACCAGCCCCAGGTCCCTCCAGCCCAGACCTGGGCGGTCCTCCAATATGTCCGGACAATTTCTAGCGTGGGGGCTTCTTTGGCCGTTACCACTCCCATGTTTTTACACAAAAGACACCTTTTTTCCCCTTCCTTTTTTTGTTCTGTTTTAAACAAAATGTTTTGGGTGAGTAACCAGCTGTTTGAGTTTCCGATTGACAGGTTAATCACTTCCTATTGGCTGATCTGGAGAACTTTTCTCCCCCTTGGAAATGGCACATTCCTGTCTTTGTGGCTTCTCTGTTTACACACATTTTGCTACCTAATGTCAACACTTGCTAATGAACAAATATATCACTCCACTCACTGAAAATGAGGTCCTGGCCTGGCAGAATGACTGCTTAACAGATTTATCCCAGTATCTTTGCAAACACTCCAAGGGAACGTCAATGGTTTTTGGAGGTTTCCAGGAACATTTACCCCTGATAGTCTTTATTCCTGGCACCAAGGTCACTGTACTTTCTCTCTTTTAAGGGAAAGCTCCAGATCTGAAGACTATGAAAGGAAAAACAAAAACAAGGCAGATGTGGCCCCTTGGCAAACTAACTGCATGAAAGAATTCTTGATTCTTTAAGCCACAAACCCAGTCAAGTTGCATTCTTTGAAAAAACAAAGCTTGGTAATTCCAGTTAACAGTTGTTACAAATACAGAGAGCTGGTTATCTCTTCATTAATGACCATTTATCTGGTGTTTTGAAAATCAAAATCAAAATATCACATGCTTTGCAGGCCACTTATTAGCCAGGCACCAGGCAAGCAGGGATGCCTTCCCAACTTGAGGGAGCTGGTAGAGTCCCAGGAGGGCTGGCTGCAGAGCATGGGCTTCGGTTACACATTCATTAAAGTATTTAATTTATGACAATGTCCCAGCAAAACTTTTAATTAGTGGGGAGAAAGGCCCAACAGCCAAAACCCATGAGACAGAAGGCCTTAGAGAATTCCAGGAGGTAAATGGTGCCCAACTCTTCACTTTTTCTTCTTCTAGAACCTTGGCAAAATAAAAATGTCACAAGTGCCTGACATTTTTTCAGGCACCAGTATACAGGCACAAAAACCAAAGTTAGAGTCTGTGCTGTTAGCAAATAGCTCTCCCACTGTAAGAAAGGCTTGTCCCTTTGTCATCCCCAGGTTTGTTTTGCTGAGCCTGTCCCCTGGCACTGCTGGGTTCAGAGGACAGGCCCCTGTGCTGCCAACCAGAAGTTGAATGCAGACAACTGCAATAGGGCTGGTGCCAGACTCAAATGGGCTTCTGCCCTGGCCCCGTGCCAGCCAGTGACAAGGCAACAGGCAGACAGAGCTATGGCTCAAAACTCTGATGGCTCCTACCAAGAATTCTGAGAAAACCCCAGGAGAGGGCCGACTTGTAGGTGGCTAGGGCAAGGAGAACTCACTCTCCTTTCAAGTCTTGTCTATACTCCTTCAATGTTTTATTGTCTACTCCAAATCAAAGTCTTCTCTGCATCTTTTAAACTGCCTTCCAGGACATCTAACCTTTCTTCCTACTTATTCTGAATTTTCCCATCAAGACACTTCTTCGTGGATTAAACCTCCACGTCTTACAGCTGAGCCAACTTTGGTCACAGTGCAAACACATGAAAAAGGAACAAAATGTAAAGCACATCCAGGAAACTCTTGGGGCGGGGGGGGGGGGGGGGGGGGGGGGGGGGGCG